>QPMI01000568.1:0-116182 GCA_004431415.1 Cyanophora paradoxa | reverse complement strand
TTATTGAGAAGAGCAAAGCAGCCCATGGAGATAAATTTGGATATGATCGGGTTGTTTACAAGTCATACCATGCAAAGGTTACTCTGTTTTGCAAAAACTTGCAGGGAATACTTTGAGACAATTGCTGGAAATCATATTGCATGGCTAAAGAGTTTAATAATGGTGGATGTCCTTCTTGCGAGATAAACAACTTCATGATGATCGCAAGAAGCCACAAAGCACCTTTGTTGAAGAGGCAAAGAAAGTCATGGTGACAGATATGATTATTCTGCCGTTGATATATGAATGCAAGAAGCAAAGTTCTGATCAAGGTGTAATGGTGTAAATCGACCTCTTGAGCAGGCACCATATGCACATTTGAGAAAGCAAGGGTGCAAAGCATGTTTTTCTCCAACAAAATGGTCATCACAGGCGAAATAATACAGAATTATTTATTGAGAAAGCGAAAGAAGTCCATGGAGATCGCTATGACTATTCCAAGGTCAAGTATGTCAACAAGAAAACAAAAATATCATCAGTTGTATGAAATGCTCAAATGAATTTCGATCAGCTTCCTTGTAATCATCTGATGAATAGAGGTTGCCCTCGTTGCAAGAACTCAAAGGTGAACTTGCAATGAAGCAGTCTTGGAAGAAATTGGGCTTGATTACAACAGACAATTTACCTTTGAAGACTGTCGTAAAACAAAAGCACTTCCCTTCGATTTCTATATTCCCGCTCTGAAAATCGCAATTGAGTATGATGGTCGCCAACACTTCGAACCAGTAGAGGTTTTTGGTGGAGAAAAAAGCATTGAGCAACTGCAAATTCGTGATCAGATTAAAACCCGCTATTGTGAAGCCAACAATATCCAACTCTTGCGATCCATACACAGAAACTGATATTGAGCGGTGCATTAAACAATTCCTCTTATCTCTCTAATCTGTAAAACCATTATCAGTAACAGTTCGTTATTTTTATCTATCTTTAATAAGAAAGATCTACAAAGCCATGAACGATTTAGAAGAATTTGTTGCATCTGAGATGATAACCCCACCATTTCGTGCTCTTTTCATAGGAAGTCTGCAAAGGCAGTCAGAATGTGTGAAATATGGTTGAACAAGCTGCATAGCGAAAATGATGTTTTGTTGTAGTGGAGTCCTTCAATCATTTCTGGAGCAGTGCAACATTGCAACTCGGGAAATGGGATGCTGCTTACATTTCCAATTACTGGATGAAAGCAGGAGAAAATCGAAAAAGGGGAACCTGTCATCACCTGTGTGTGGTCTTAGATGATCTAATAGACAACGAAATCATTGATTTGACCCGAGACAAAATCGTGGATCTCTTTATTCAGAGTCGCCATTCGAAAATCTCGATTATCTGCATCACACAGAAGCTGAGGAAGGTTTCTTCAACATCGAGTAAATTCGGATTATGCTGTGTTCCTGAGTGCTGCAAATCGCAAAGAACTCGAGCCATTGAAGAGGAATATAATATCATGCGAAACAAGGACGATTTCTATAAGATGTTTGAGAGTATGTGCACTCTTACCAATATTTGTGTGGTCTTCTGCAAATTATTCGGTGAACTATTATGTTGATAAAGCGGATCTGGTCAAAGATTTCCCATTCCTCGGTTCCACAGGAGCCAAAAAGAAAGAAGATGAACTACCATCTCCACAGAAAGAGGAAGCACCAAAGAGGTCAAGAGTGGTGTTCATTCGAATAAACTGATGCGATATAAGAGAGGTTGTAAAATAATCTCTGTTCTAATAAATACAATGCTTCCAAACGCAAAGTTGGTGTTCCTGCGGTGCTATGTCATATTCTGCATCCTCTGGAACCGGTTCTATTAACACAGATCCATGAAATTCAATGGTGTCAATGAAGTGAGCATCACAGCAACAGGAAGATCCCCTCAATGCTGCTACGAAGAATCTCCCGATGATAAAGCGCCTCAAACATCCACCAGTGATCAATTGAATATTTCACCCGAAGCCACAAGATGAAAGCAGTTGGTGAAGTGCTCGTCGAATTATTGGTGCTGCTGATGATAAGGACTGGGTCTGCAAGATCTCTCACTTGCTCGCAAAGGTGAAGGTGTCTCCAAGGAATCAGACAAGGTAATTCAATCCATGGCTGGTGAGGTCACCTACAAGGTCGCACCTACACAGAATATTCACCGAATTCCAAAGCCCAATGGGACGAAATGACTGCGAAACTAAAAGATCTGGAAGCGAAATCGAGTGCACTTGAACAGTATGTCTCTGAGAAGAAAGAGAGAGCGAAATTAAAGGAGATGCTGCGAAAGGAGGTTATAGAATGGGAATTACTGGTCTCCCAGATAAGCAGTTCATTGGTAAGAAAGAAACTCAAATCGATGAGCAGGCAGTTGATGAGATGAAGACCAAAACCCAAAAGGGCACCATTGAACCTGGTGCTACCAAGGCAGAGGTGGACAAAGGTGTTGCACCAACAGTATATAAACGACGAGTTTGGCTTTAATTATCTCGCATTAAAAGAGAAAGCATCATGGATTTTCTGCGCAAAATCATTGAGATGTTTAATCTCCACATTGTGAGCAATTGTCACAGTGGTTGCTGTGACACCAAAGTCGAAATCGAGTTCTCAGACACTGAAAGCCATGGATCTGGTGGAAGGAGATTATCCACAGACTCGGTGGATTTCGAAGAGCATATTAAAACAGAGACAGTGAGGCGAAGGTCTGTATCTTTCACAGATCCGAAATTAAATCTCGGTAATTAATATCGAATGCTCAGTCTCTCTGAGATCTATGCTATCCTTGAAAGGAAATCCGCTGAATATGCAACAGAAGACGCAATAAAAAAGCGTAGACAGGAACTGGTCTCGATCTGCAAAAAATGACAAGGGATTTAAGGGTAAGGTGTGTTTGATTGGTGAACCCGGACAAATTATTTTCTCGTCCAAATATAAGGAACATATCAAATGGAAACTGAATCTGTGGTCGAATTCGAACTTGCAATGAGCGAAATGGATCCCAATGAGAGGAAAAGGTTGTATGACCGCTTGTATTTCCAGAAACGTTATCAAGATGAGGAATTTCGTAAATTATATCGTAAAAAGGCACTGGAACGATATTATCGCAGGAAAGCTGCTGAGATGGATCCCAATAATCCAGTAAAACGCCCAGTTGGTCGTCCCAGAAAATACTGAACCGCCCCCAAAGTCCCAGATATCCGCTGAATCCTTTTTGTTACCATGATCAATCGACTTTTCGATGGATCATTACCATGTATCGAGCGCCAATCGGAAAACCCAAAGGTATTTAAAGGTTAGCCGCCAAAAAATGACAAGGATCCGGAGAAATTAATTTCTCCATTAAGTGTAAGAAGCCCCCGATTTTCGAAATGAACGCTGCCGCCAAGAAATCCCTGAAACGCCTTGTTGACTGGCTTCGTGAAGACGATGTCCTGTCTGAGAATCTCGTAATTCCTGTTGATCCTGATACCAAGAGACCGCTTTTCGCTCATAAAGACGGATCCTGGACTTGGGATAAATTCGATGAAGCCCTGAAATCCGGTAAATATACTGCTTGGGGCATTCTTGCTCGTAATATCATGGTTATTGACTTCGACCAAGAGGAGGATTTCGCCAAATTCGAGGAGCAATTCCCTGATGATTTCGGTGGTGTTAATCCACTTGCTAAAACCAAAAAGGATATCATGCTTATTTCGCTCGACCTGCTGAATTCGACACCATTAAGATCTGGATAAAGCAGGTGCATTCAAAGGAAACCCCAAGATCGACTGCAAAACGATTGCATCCACTGGGACTGCTGGGTAATTAATGTTTGTCCAAGTCCCAACAAAACATGGATCAGAGAGCCATGGGCATCTGAGTGTGAGTTAAATGAACTACTGCTGAGTTGCAAAAGTGGATTGTTGACAACTACGAATTCCCCAAAGGTGCACATTCTTATTTTGAGAGGTGCGCTGAGGAGAATTTGCAGAAACATATTCTTTCTAAACTGAAGAATTCGGTTTCATCTTGCCCACAATCATCAATGAGACCAAGATGGGATACAATTTCACTGCTGAGAACAAAGGTCTGATCTGTCCCTGCTGCAAGGGAAGCCATGACTCGAACAATTGGTATATTGTTCAAGGGAAGGAGAAGGACAAATATATTGTTTCGAGTTACAGTGCAAACTGCAAAAAGCGAAGCATCACAGTTCGTGTGAAGGAAGAGACAGATGTGAAGATCGAAAATCTGATTGATCGGTCTGCTGGATCTGATGGTGCCCATTATGATGTTGCACAGGTTGCCTATCTTGTTCTGCAAGACAAATACAAGTATTCCAACAAGACCTGGTTCAAGTTCAATGATGTATGTGGGATTTGGGAGATGGATGAAACTGGGAAGCGAATCTTTCTCTGTTGAGCTGCAAGGTCTGTCCAGTTTATCTTCAACGTTCTGTTCAACTCGCACAGAGAGCACTTCGTGATGAAGAGAACCGCAATTCCTTGGAGGAAAGGTCAAAGATTCTGCTGGGAATTGCTAAGAGCCTCAAACAGACTACATACAGAACTGCACTTATGTCTGATCTTTCAGTTCTGTTCAGTGACAAGACCTTTTTCGAGAGACTTGATACTGTTCCCAACATCATTGGATTTACAAATGGTGTGTTTGACCTGAACTCCATGACTTTTCGACAGGGACTCCCAGATGATATGGTGAGTAAGACTGTTGGCTACGATTACACCACAGAAATTGACCAAGAGAAGGTTGCAAAGATTAAATCCATCTATGCAGATATTATTGAATCGGATACAGACCGCGAATTCATGCTGGGATTAATCGCCTATGCCCTGAGTGGTTTGACAGAAAATCAGAGATACACTTGCTGGACTGGAATTGGAGCAAATGGGAAATCACTGCTCCAAGAGTTGGTGAAAGACACATTTGGTGAGTATTATGGGTCACTGGACATGACATATTGGACTAAACCCAAGAAGAGTTCGTCAGAGGCTTCCCCAGAACTCGCTTGCATTCTTGGTAAACGAATTGTTTTCAGTAATGAAGCAGAAGATGGTGATATGCTTCAACTGAACAAAATCAAACAGGTTACTGGTGGGAATGAGATGAAGGTTCGAGCTCTTTTCAAAGATCTTGTTACATTCATTCCCATGTTCCAGTTGTTCTTGTCCACAAATGACAACTTGGGAATCAGTAAACCAGATGCAGCAATTCAAAGGCGAATTATCTACTACCGATTCGAAAATGTCTTCAAGGTCGATCCTCAGCCTGGTGAGAAGAAAGCAGACACCACTCTCATGCGCCTAATGAAGAATGATGACGATTATAAAATGGCGCATATGTCCATTCTCCTGGAAATGTGGAGAACCCATTCTCTCAATGAATTCGTCACCAAACCACCCCAGTCCATTGTTGATCAAGGTGTTGAATATTTCAATGAGAATGACAAGATTGGAGAATGGATTCGTGAGAGTTATGAACTCACCAAGAGTCAAGGGGATTTCGCCACAAGTGAGTCCATTATCAGTCACTTTAAGATGGATCACATGGGCAAATCTGATGAGAAAATCACAGAATGCACTATCTTGAAGAGACTTCGCGAAGTCTTTAATGTGAAGGCTGAGAGAAAGCGAGTCAATGGTGTTCTTGCTCGTGGCTACTTTGGGATCAAAAAGAAGCATAGTCGCAAGTTGGTGGATGACAGTGATGTTGAAGGTGGGGATGAGTAAACAAAACAGAATCGATTCTAATACTGATTGAATTTCTTATTTTTAAAAACCTTACTGTAAATGGTTTGTGTGACAGCTGTGACACCTTTTTAATTGAGTGTGACGCCTGTGACGCCTGTGACGCCTATTTTCAAACTTTTTAAAATTTCAAAAATCTACAAACCTCTGAAAACAGGTGTCACAGGCGTCACAGGCGTCACACCCAATTAACCACAGACTCCCCCCTGTGGGTCGATGACTGTTTCGATTCTTAATCGGACAATATAAAAACGTATCGAAAATCGTTGTGTTGTGACAAAAATTGACTGGCGATTTAAGGGATCGTTGCGTATTTCACTTGACTAAGACAGAAAATGGATTATTTTGATGAAATTCGGCAGCAGCTTGTCGAAAAGAATGATATTGCAGAGGTGGCGGATTATATTGCAAAGATCAGAGCAGGTTATGGTAGAACCTATCAAAAGAAGCGTGTTTATGCAAGCAGACTCGACACAGTGAATGTATATGTCCCCAAAGGCACGAATGTGCGAATTATCAGAACCTGAAAAATGCGAAATGCGTTTAAAACGCCCAAAAATAATATGTTCCCTTAAAGTAAAAGATGCCCCGCCAATCAAATAGAATCATCAAAGAAAAGAAAAACGAAATACTCGGTCTTTTAGGAACCCTTTTAGTTACTGGTGATATTACAGAATTCGAATATGATCGCCAGGCAGCAATCCTGGATAGGAGACCAAGATTATCTCAACTCACAGAAATTACTAATCGCCTCTATGATCGTTTTGAGAAGATGGAGGAATTCAGGGATGAAGGTTTAAGGTTGGAACAATTGAACCCGAGATTGAAGATGGGGAAGCAATGAACAAAGCATACTCTTGGTTAACCTATCGAGCAAGAGGGGAGGTTATCCAAGATGGGATTGAATTCTTGGAGAGAATTGCACCCACTCTACCTCAGAGACTCAGACAGAAACTCCAAGACCTGAGAGCAATTAAGACTCGGTTGACCTTCATTTGTAAGTTCACCAAAGTGAGTGATCCAAGGGTGTGGATCACCAAGTTCATTTATAGTGATTACTTTGTCATCACAAGATCTCGAAATATTGATGTTGAACTGCGAAATGCACTTCAAGCAATGCAGGAACAGATGATGCAGGTGGACAGTTACAGACTGGATCGCATCGAGATGCTGAGAGTGGTTATAATGTCTTATGCTCCTGTGGGTGGTTGCTTCTTCTCAACACCTGAGTGGATTGGATTAAAGAGAGCAACTGTGAATGTCAAGAATATTGATGGTCAAGACTGCTTCAAGTATGCAATCTTGGCTTACCTGCACCGAAAGGACATCAATAAACACAAGAGCAATGAACCCAGCCAGTATAGAAGATGGTTAAACGAACTCAATTTCGAAGGCATCCAGTTTCCAGTTGCCTGTGATGCAGAAATCATTGATCGATTTGAGGAGCAGAACCCTGAACTGAGTATCAACATTTATGGTGCAGATAATCAAGCACAGTGTTTCTATCCTCTCCATCAATCCAGCAACCCGAGGAGAAAGACCAAGATTAACCTTTTATTAATCGAAAACGAAGAGGATGATAGAGGACATTATATCACCATTATGTCTCTGAGTCGACTCCTGAAAACCACCTTTGATAAAGCCCATGATGGTCGCATTTATTATTGTGAGACCTGCCTGTCTCGTTTCAGAACTCAGGAGAAGCTGGACATTCACTTAGAAGCCAATCGCTGCATTGATTGGAGGGAGAGCAAAGGTAAATGCCCGAAATCTGGAAGTCACATTGCATTTGGGCTTCAACACCTTCGCAAAACTGTGTGGCTTCCACTATCTGCTATGTAAAATGGATAGTCACTCGGTTCCAATTGATGAGAACCGCAGTAAAAGAGCGGTCAAATCGGTTTCTTTAACAGTTGTGATGGGGGATGAGGTGATCTCTCATTATTTCGAGGGATCAGATCCACTTGGTGCTCTGTTTACCACTCTCACAGAGATCAGACCCCAAGTAATCCGCACTCTATTCACCAATATTCCAATGCACCCACTCACAGAAGAGCAGAAAGCACAATACAAGATCACTAAACACTGTTATATCTGTGCTGAACGATTTACCCATGAGAATTTCCCAGTAAGAGACCATTGTCATCAATCAGGAGCTTTTATTGGAAAAGCATGCCGAAACTGCAACCTCCACAGGAGAATCTCAAAGCAAACGAAAGTAGCAATTGTGGTGGATCACATGGATGAATGTGGACACGAAATATTCCGCAAAATTGCACAGCAAGATGATAAACTTCGTGTTGAGATCCTGAGCAAGAATTTCGATCAATACCTCTCCCTGCAATGGGGCATGTGGAAATTCATAGATGCTTCGCACTTCATGGACTTCCAGGCAGTGGATTCTGGTGATCTTATGAGTAAATTCCAGACTTTCCGAGAATTGGCGTTTTCCCAATATGGATTGGATCCTGCCCACTATGTTCGGCTCCTGGATTATCCTGGATGCAATGCTCATTTATACCAGAGCAAAGATCGAGCAGATCAGTGATGTAGGGCAATACGAATTCATTGAGAGAGCAATTCGAGGTGGGTTTGCTACAATGCCTACTCGATATGCAAAGGTGGAAAACCCAGATGACCATATAGTTCTCTTGGATGCAAATAATCTGTATGGTTTTGCTCTCAGTCAAGAACTGCCCATTGGAGATTTTCGATGGGAAGATGTCTCAGAGGCACTTAAAGAGACCCAAGGACGAAGTGCCTTTATTGAAGTTGACCTGGAATACCCACAAACTCTCACAGATCATTACGATTTTCCACTTGTAGTTAATAAAGAGCATGTCACCACCGAAATGCTGGGTGGGTATCAAAGAAAGTTACTGGATATCACAGGTGAGAAGATAAGCAAAGACCCCAAACTCACTGCAACATTCTCACCCAAAAATAACTATGTGATTTCCCAACCTCTCTTGATCTATCTTGTGAGCAAAGGTATTATAATCACGAAGGTTCACAGGGTTCTCTCATTTGCAACCTCTGCATTCATGAAGAGTTATATTGATCTAAATACGAAACTGAGGCGCCAATCTATGTCCAGATTCGAGAGTGACTTCTTTAAATTAATGAACAATGCAATCTATGGTAAATGCCTCGAATCATGCAGGGGTCGCTCTGTGGTAAAGATTGCAAACAGTGAGAAACTTTGCAAGAAATATGCTGCAAGTCCACTCATCAAGGCAACCAATGTATTAAACGAAAATGCTGTTGCCTTTGAGATGTATTCCAAGCATGTTCACTTAGATAAACCTGTTGCAATTGGTGCTTTTGTGCTGGATTTCGCGAAACTCCACAATAGCAGGTTCTTTTATGATGTGGTGAGGAGAACTTGGGAAACAGCAGAGCTACTATTCCATGATACAGATTCTTTCTGTCTCCTGCTGCATACCAATGATCTAAATAATGAGATGAAGCGAATTGCTGGACACCTGGATTGCAGTAATTATGATCCCACCCACCCTCTCTTTGATAGGAGCAATCGTTTGATTCCAGGTAAATATAAAAACGAGTTTCCAAATGCAAAGATTGTGGAGTATGTAGGTCTGAGATCGAAACTCTATGCTTTCAGAACTGAGACCTTTGATAAAATAAAGATGTCTGGGACTTCCTCCAAAGAGGTTCACTTTGATGATTTCAAGAGATGCCTGTTTGAAGGCATCACCAAAACAGTAGCAGTAGTAAACAAGCGAAGGCAAGACCACAACCTATATGATTTGGAGAGCAGAAGGGTGGCTCTAAACCAACTCGATAGCAAAAGGAAGATATTAGACGATGGAATTCACAGCATTCCATTTGGGCTCTAATCTACTTCATCAATCTTTCTTTTTCTTTGGTTTCGCTCTCCAAGAAGTAATAAACCGCGAATTAAATGCAGCAGCCATATACATCTTAATCCTGGATCATTGGGCTCAATTGCAAAGTAGTTTGGAATTGTGTTCTCCTTCCACACAGACTCTTGCATTTATTATATGAGAGATAAGGTAAAGATGCCTTCTACACAAATAGGATTGAGACAACCACCCAGAATTGTAAGAAAAGAGGCAATTGAAGATCGAGGGAATATCCTACCTATCACAGTTCCAGTGGAAGAGAAAAGCAGTCGAATATTGAAAAGATCAGAGATGGTCAAGCAATTAATCCCAGAGACCCTCCCAGCTGAGACAGCACCAAAAGAGTCGAAGATTGCTAAGAAGTTCTATGATCCCAGGACAGGCTACAAGGGATTCACAGCAATGAGACAGGAACTACCAGAAGAGAACTACAAGAAGATGAGAGAATGGTATGATAAACAGGAGGTTGTCCAAATTAATGCACCCACCCTATCTCGAAAGAGAGATCCCATGATTCCAATAAGGCAACCCCTTGATACCTATGTGATTGATCTGCTCTTCTTTCCTGCATACAAAAAGCAGAATGATGGTTATGATACATTTATGAGTGCAATGGAGTCAACCCTGAGAACAGGGTTCATAATTCCAATGAGAGACAAGAGTGCTCTTACTACACTTGCAGCATTCAAGCAACTTGAACAGAGAGTCCCCAGACCAATTGTTCGCATTCAGAGTGACAGTGGAAGCGAATTTACCAATGTGTTGTTCACAGATTATTTGGGAACAAAATTCATTGAGCATCAACTAAGTGATGTTGCAGATCACAGAACCCAAGGTCGAATTGAAGCCTTTAACAGACAGATCAAGAGATTGATCACAAACTACTGCATTGCAAATAATACTGCACGATTTTTTGATGTGTTGGGTGATATTGAGTATAATTATAATAATACCATTCACTCTGCAACCAAGAGAAAACCAGCAGAGACCACAGAAGCCCACTACAAAGAGATAGTGAATATGGAGGATCAGAGATTCAAGAAATCGATTGATTATCTTGATGCCCTGAAACCTGGAATGTTTGTGAGAGTGAAAGTTGAAAAGAATCCATTTGCAAAGCAAGGGGTTAATTGGTCTCGAATTGTTTATAGTGTGGAGGGCAGAGAGGGCTTCAAGTTCAGAATCAGAAGTCCCAGTGGTGAGATAGTTGATGGTAGATTCGCTTTTCATGAACTCCTGCCCATTAAAGGTGTTGAGTATCATGAAACTCCCACAGTGGATGCTCTTGAACAGGCAAAGGAGGAAGCCAGGGTTGATTCAGCAATCAGAAAGGAGGGCATAGAAAAAGCAAGTGAAATACCAAAAGAACCCCTCACAGAAGCAAGAGCACAAAAGAAGGGTAGAGTAGAGAAAGAATTAAAGAAGTTGACCATAGCAGGAACCCAGAAATTATCAGAAGTCAACAGTCAGAGGTGGTATAATGACTTTTCAACCACCAAAGAAACATATACTGCACCCCAAACTCGATTCAATCTACGAAGAGGGCAGAGGAAATAGATTAACAACGCTTTCGGAATCTCTTAGACCTCTGGCGAATTTTCCTCATTTGTCTATCTTTTTCAATAATTTCCAAGAAGAAAGTTTCAAGGTTTGAGACCAGTTGGTAATTATAAACAAAGAACAGTCTCACATGCTCTGGCTGTGACATGAAGAAATTGTAATAGAAAGCAGTCTTGAAATCATGGATCCAGTCTGACTGGGCAGCATGGATGATAGCAGGGTCTTGGTAGATGGGATCCATAGCAGAAGTTGGGAGAATCCAGAAACTCCTTGTCAATTTTTTATTTTGTAAGTGCCCGATCACGACGAATCCTGATTGGCGCTATCGTGGCGATTCCGAATCTGTTTTCAGATTTAAAAATGGAGCACCTGGTAATAAAATACAGTAGCTACTGTAAAAATCGCCATAATGTGGGCGAAGATACAGAAGCCACTGTATCATACATCAGGACTTCTGAAATATTATACACTTCGAATAAATGCACCTGTGACATCCACTCTCATAGTTGGGGTGTTGATGTATACAAGTGGATAAATTCGAATATACCTTGTCCTCAGAGGGTAGCCAATATAGAAAACGTCTCTAATAGAGGTGGGATACCCAGAACTGTATGAGACATCACCACTGTTGTGGGCATTATTAATAGTTTCACACATAAACACTCTGTTGACACCTTCATACTTGATAAATGACCAGGAAACACCATCTTGTGATGTTGCAACATTGAAGGTCTTAATAAAAGCGTTTGTTACACCAGAACCATATGCAATTATAGATGCAACCTCAAATATGTATGGGAAGGTTACTTGGAGATACTCAGTGGGAACACTCCATATCCCATCAGGAGCAGATGCATTTGCTTCCCAACCTGTCAAGGAAGGTCTTGCTTTAAATGCCTCCCTTCCAATTTTTGATGATGAAGCAGTGAATGCACCATCTGATAGAAGATACCAGTTAGCATCAATGGGAGGTATGTTATTCAGAGTGGATGATATATAGAACCTTGCAGGGTTCTTGATTTCGTAATTTGCAACCAGTAAATCACAGAGTCTATCAATCATCACAGTGTTTGCTGCTATATATATTTCGGTTGCATCTATCATATCTGGGATCTTAGAGGTATCATCCAAAGAGTTTACTATGGTCTTTGGAAGTGGAACAGAGAGTCTATAATATCTTGCATATCCTTGATCATCATTGTATGGGAGAAACTCTTGCATCTTTTCCAGAGCAGAGAGTTCACTTGCAGCCATCAACATATTGATTAATGGACTTCCAGAGGTCGAAGCAATCCAAGAGAGGATGCCCCAGCTGTTCACATCTTCATAAGAGTAACCCACATTTGGAGCATCTGTTTCATTGACTTCACCACAGGATATACTTATCACTATAATATCATCATCATCATCATAGATCTTCTTAGCATGACTGTAACCACAGACACTGGGATTGTTGTTACCTGAGATTGCACCATCAATTAGAGACATCCCATCATAGTTCACAGGTGAGAAATATGTTGGAGCAGCAGAGGTGGATCTTGCAGCAATCTTGCTGGGGATGGATTTGTAGGAGTTATCATTGGTGATAAAAATGGGCTTCATACTCACAGTGTCAAAACTTGTGATCACTACATCTTTGAGAGAGTCTTGAATGAGAGACTCACCAGTAACAGTGAGAATGGCTGTCTCCAATGGGGTCACATCATACTTGGTGTTGAAAAGTGCATTATCAATAATATTTCTGGGATTTGCAAAGATTAAGGGGAGTTGATTGAGATAAGTGGAATGCAAATCGGTTGCAGTGAGTTTAGGTTCGTTTGGAAATTCGGGATTTTTCACATTGAGACCAATCGCAATTATCCCACCAGTGGATGTTCCACTCACCAGGTCAACAAGGTCAATTACTCTTTTTCCTGTTCGAGTTTCGATTTCTTTAAGCAATCTCGTAATAATTATACCACGAGCTCCCCCACCTGAGAGACTGAGGCAAATTTTCAGGGGCATCTTTACTTAACTCAAATTTAATAAATCTCTATAAGTAGAGTAAACAGGGATGAGTTTCAATTACCCAGCAAACCTTCAAACCATTCCCTCATCAGGAAGAGGGAAGGCAGATAACAAACATGTGAATTTCGATAACTTGACAGCCAGAGGGTCAATCTCAATTGATCACAGTGCAGATGAACCCTCAAAGACTCACCCAAGAGAGCATGCACTTTCAATAAACGAAATGGATCCCGAAAAGGAGGATGTGAGTGTTGCTTTCAGCATGGGGAATGTGAAATCGAATCAAGTAGCCCAGATTAAAGCAACCAGGAGCAGACCAAGAAAACTGAAAACCAGTGGAACCCATCCAGATATTCCAACTCGATTCGATAGTGGTAGGTTAATATTCAATGTTCAAAATGAGAAGGGTGGGCATCAGAGTGGTTTGAGAATCTATAATGAAGGATCAAATGCAATTGCACAAATTCCCGAAATATTACAGATAGCCCCCATGGAGAAACCAACAAAATCGAGTTCACTAACAATGTTTATCCACGAGATATTGTGGCGAATTCGGCTTCTAATGCGCAATTCGGTTTCCAACTACCTGGTGATACAGCAAAGAATAAGGCGTCTATCACTGTCAACAGTAGCCCCACTCAACCAGTAACAGTTCATTTACACCCAGACCTTGTCGAAATGGATAGGCACCTTTTACCTTTGGTGACAAACACCAAAGATCTTGGTATTAGAACCAGACAATGGCGAAATATCCATGGAAGCAATGTCTATGCAAATGGAGAGAAACTTGTAAGTGAGAAGACCATAAGAGAGATCTTTGAGTATTATGGACCTGTCCCAGTTCCCTTCCCACTACCATGGGATCCACCAGATTTAACACCCAAAAAGCAACCAGGAAGAGAATACACAGCAGATGAGACAGTTCCTTTTGGTCAACACATTGTGAGTTGGGAGCAGGTTCGAAATAAACCGATAATTGAACCAAGAAAGCAAATTGATGAGCAATATTTACCTCCTGAAATTGATATTTTGGAGCTTGACGAATACCAATTCGTTCCAGATGAGGAGGAATACCTACCTGATGGTTTCGACCCACAAGAGTATGAATATGATCAATATGATCCCAATGAGGAAGAGTATTTACCAGATGGTTTAGATCCACAAGAGTATGAATATGAGCAGAATTATGAACCCCATGAGGAATATTTAGCAGATGGTCTCGAACCACCAGTTGTTGATTATGAGCAACCATATGAACCCCATGAAGAATTATTACCAGATGGATTTCGCCCAGAGATTTGGGAGTTCTTCCCAGATTGGGAGCAGATCAATAACAAACCAGCAAGATTTCCACCAGAGGATCACAACCATGACTGGGATGAGATATTAGGTAAACCAGAGAAATTCCCACCAGAGGATCACAGGCATGATTGGGGTGATATTGATGGAAAACCAGAAGAGTTCCCACCAGAAGATCACAGACATAAATGGAGCGAAATAGATGAACAACCAAAATTCGCATCAGCAGGTAATGTATTATTAGGAGATATTAACAATGGTGTGAGTCTCTATCAAAATATAGACACACCAGCAAGATTACAATTAAATGATTACTATGTGAATCGAAAGGGAATAGATGCAGGCACCACAATGGAAGGCGAATTATACATTAGACCCCCTACAAGAAATGGAATATTGGGACTTGGTGGTGGTATTGAAATTAAAGACACCAAACCAGGTATCTATCTTACCAGCTACTATGCAGATGACATCCCAATGACAGGAGGTTTAATATCTTTACCTTCTGATCCAGCAAACTATGATGATAAAAACGCTGCAATCCAAATTAATGTTTCTGATGTGAGTGATTTAGATTCATCAAGACCGAAATTAATATTCAGCAGAGAGAGATTGTTACCAGATGCACTTTTGGGGAACCGAGATGACTATAAACAATGCGAGGTTGCATGGATTAAAACGAATTATAATGGTGGAGTTGGTGAGGGAGTTTTAGAAATTAATCAGAGGGCAGCAGCAAAGAATATTCACAATGAGACCATATCAAGAGTGGTAACAGAGGATTATCTGAGAGACAATGGAGCAACAATCATCGCAGGAATTGCTGTGGAGGGTGCTTACCTTCCTCTCACTGGTGGAACTGTCACAGGTGATGTTCATGCTCCGAATTTCCTTGTTGATACTCCAAATGCTCAGACATTTCCTGTTGTTCACCCAGGTGCTGAATATATATTAGATGCAAACACTCCAATTAGTAGAGTCGAATTACCAACGAATTTCACCTTTAATCTTGTGGATGTGTTCCCAAACAGCCATAATCTCATGTATTTCTCTTCTGAGAATTACCTTTCAGGTGCATTTTCGCCCATTGAACTCTCCATACCAAAGCAAAAGGTGAGCTACAAAGAACTCACAGATGTCCCGGCAGGATTTAGTGGTAAATGGACTGATATTACGGAGAAGCCAACTTGGAGTAGTGTAGCATTCACAGGTGATTACTATGATTTATCAAGAATTCCCGATTTCACCACTTATATACCTCGTTGGATTGATCAAAGTGTAATTATATCAGAATCTACACTCCCTTTCAATGGGACATGGGATAGACTATTTACTAAACCGAATTTGCATGCTGTGGCTACAAGTGGTGACTACAATGATTTAACTAACACCCCTACTGCACCGACCTTGCATGCTGTGGCTACAAGTGGAAACTATAATGATCTCGTTAATACACCAAACTTGCATGCTGTGGCTACAAGCGGGAACTATGACGATTTAATTAACACACCTACTTCGCCACCTACTCACAATCACAGCATCGAGTTGCTCACGAATTTCGGTAGTTATGTAAATGCAAATGCATATGTGCAACAGGGGACAGCGGATGTAGTTATACCTAATCAAGTTTATACAGTAGGGCAAGTGTTTACAGCATCAGGAACCGTTACGTTTTCTACCCCATATTATAGTGATCCAATAGTTAATGCTACTCTCGAAAACAGTATTATTTTAACGAGTGTCGATTTCACCAATAGCATATATCTCTCTGCTGAATATCAGTTCGGGAATCGCATTGGGTTCAAAAATAAATTCACTTGGATTGCTATATTTACTTGTTATTCGGCGATCAATTATACGAATGTGCCTCAAAACGAAAGAACCCTTAAACTCCATTGGATTGCTGTCGGACCTCTCCAAAACAATAATATTCTCACGTAATTATAAAGAGCAATTTAAAGATGACAACTGTATTCACGCCTGTGTTTTCTTTGAGTGCAAGTGCTGTCCACAATGTCCAACACACTGTTTATGATTTATCTCCAAGCCACCCTTCAACTGAAACAGCCAAAACCGATTCTTTTAATGAACAAAGCATACTCAGAGTCAAAGAACTCAGAGCCGACAAGATTGATGGACTCGTTAAAGCTACTCAAATGATCGTATCTAATCGACCCGCAATCTCTTCGGGGCTGGTCACCAAAGAAAATCTATATGAAGGTCAACAGGATTCCAAAACGGCTTTTAATCCGGCTGATAGGAATTCGGCGGCTTTTCAAGTTTACAGTGGCGGGGCATGGATTGGGACTGGACTGAGTGTGAATGGAGCAATTACAGCAACAAGTGCGACAATTGGATCCCTTACCGCTGGATCTTTTGGGACAGTTAAAACGACCACTATTGATAGTGGGGCTGCGTCTGATGTGTTGATTAAACGAAATGGAGCTACTATTGCTACTGTGAAAGACACCGGACTTTCAATAAATACAGGATACTTATATCCATCAAACTTTGCTGCATTTTGTGTGAGAGATTCGACAGCTGCCTACATTACAAGAACTGGAATTATTTCAACAAATAATGGAGATAGTCTCGTTGTTGAACTAAATCAAGGAAATTGTTTTAGTGCCACCACAGGGCGGTTTACTGCTCCTGTTAAAGGGATATATGTATTTTCGTGGTCAGCACATACAAATGATACAGGAACTGGACAAACAGCTATTTCGCTACATGTAAATGATGTGAACAAATCAACCACTGGATACTATGTAAACTATGAAAGAACTGTTGCAAACGAAAAAGCCTATTTGACTGGATTATTTATTCTTCAGCTTAACTCTACAACTGATTTTGTTGATTTCAGAAGACTTGCTAACAGTAACGGGGGCTATTTAGGAACAAGTATGCAAATGAAAGGATACCTCATAACAGCGTTGGCTTAAAAATTTTCTTTCTTGTAAGTAAAAGAATGTCGCACAACTATCAAATCGTTTTAACTGAGACTGAAAAGCTGGGAATGGAATACTGTGCCTACTCTGTTCAGGATTGGATCGATAATGCGGCTCATAATCGGGCGAGAATTGCGATTGATGAGATTGTGGACAAAGAAGTTAAATCGTGTATTGCCGCTGGAATTCCGATTCCACTCACAAAGGAAGCGATTGTAGAGCAAGCGTTTGCAAGGGGGACTGTTCGAAAGGCAAGCGAAATTCCTGTGAGCGCTCCTATGTAAAGAATTCGAAGAATGAGAGAGGCGCAGCCAAGGCAGCTTGTCTGACGACTGGGTTTATTGTTATTTTTCATAGATCATGCATAAGAAAGGCATGTATCTTGCATGTCCTTCTTGAAAGTCGTTTATTTTTCTTTCCTTCTTAGTAAAAGAAGCAATGGGTGAATATAATCGGGTTCAGCTACCTATCTATTCCCTGGGATCCCCTGCAAATCATTTTCGCCAACACGAAGTCAATGATGAGGTTCGCGGTCTGGAATCCACTGAACGACCTAATTCGAATGGTAACTCTTTTGACAAAAACTCAATGATTCGAGTAAAAGAACTCCGAGCCGATAAGAATTCGGGTGTAGTTAAAACCACTCGACTACTCGTAAGCAATGCAAATTTCTTCCAGCCAATAAATGGAGGCCCTGATGCTTACAGTGTTGATCTGAAAGCCCTCGATTTCGACAAGAATTCTGCTGCTGTTACTGTGAGATCAGGTGGAGCTTTTATTGGTGGTGGATGTCGTGTGTCCGGTCAACTCTCTTCTTCGATTGCATACAATGATGTCCCGGATTCCCTTGAACAAAATGTTGAAAATCCACAACGAATTCGGTTCTATACACCTGTTGCACAGCAACCTTTTCTTCACTTCTATGTTGCATCATCTGTCTCTCTTGAAAATTCAGAGTTGGTTTCCATTACAGGAACTGATCGTGTGAGAAGGAATATTCCTCTTCCCACAGCAATGCTTTCGATGTGCAGAGCAAACAACAATCAACCAGGTCACAATTACCTATTCTTTGTTCAAGCATCAAATCATTTCGGTCGGGGATATTGTGTATATAACAATTTGACATTTACCTATGATCTGTTTGTCACTGAGGTAGGAGTTTACAATACTATGATTATGGGACTGAGAACAGATATAGCAGCTGTTTCGGCACTTCGTGGTGTGAATATTGCTGATATCTTTACAACCGGATTTTACCAGGAGCCAGATGTTATTGACGATCCAACACCTTAAATTATATATTACTTAAATGTAAAATGGCTGAAATTCCAATAGAGCGAATTATTACACCCCAACTATCATTAGCAGCACCTGCAAATCACGTTTTGCAGCATGCTACCTTTGATGATGTGGAAGGTCTCCAATCAACAGAAGTCCAACCTACAATGAATACCTTTGGTTCCACCCACAAACTGAGATTGCAGGAACTCAGGTGTGATAAAAATAATGGTATAGTTAAGACAACGAAACTCCTTGTCACCAATGCAAACTTTTCTGCACATTATGGAGACCCAGACAGTTATGGTGATCCTCTTTCTACTTATTCTTTTGAATCTCGGTCGGGAGCTATTAACTGCAAAACGGGGGGAGCATATATTGGTGATGGTCTTCGGGTTGGTGGAGCTGTGGGTGCGCCTCTTTTCGTAAATGATCAACCCAACCCCATTGATCCCAACACCAGAATTCGCACCTATGTCCCCAGTATGAATGCACCATATATTATCAAGATCTTCCCAATTGTTGTGAATGAGCAGACATCAGTAGTTGATTCTCTTGTTGAGATTGGTGACCACTACAAGGTGGTTGTCGATATCCCACCAGATGTTTATGCTGTCTGTCAAGTAGAGGGTGGAACCCCAAATATTGCAGTTGTGATCACCCCATATGACAATTTCGGAATCGCTTATCATGGTGTGAATTTCGGTCTTGAAGATTACCAGTTCTTGGTGAGAGCCACCAGATTTGGTATCTACAAATGCATTCTCTATGCTGAGAGAACCGATGCTATTGCAAGACAGAATACATATGCAGAGTATTACGGCACAAATCGATACTTCCCCATTTTCGGGCAGGATACTGCTCCATAGAAATCTCAGGTATATATAGAGAGGGATGGATGATAAAACAAAGAAATTCATAGAATCTGCAATGATGGTTCATGGTGATGCTAAATTCGATTATAGTGAGACAGTCTATAAGAAAGCACAAGAGAAGGTCTCTGTTAGATGCCTTAAATGCAACAAGATCCTGCAAACCTACCCATTTAATCATGTAAGGGGAAGTGGATGCAGAGAGTGCAACAAGAAATCCTCTCATGCATATAGAAAAAAGACTACATCAGGAATTGTGATAGATGATAAACCAGTAGTATTATATTTCGATTAGATCTTTGAGAGAGAAATGAGAATCTTTCCCCATTTTCCCCTGGTGATTATGCAGGTATCAAAACAGTTTGGACAGGTCTTGTGGTAGTGCAGCAGAATGATATCCACCAACTCATATGGTAGCACTCTTGCTAAGATGGTTCGCATTCTACCAATCGCGTTTTTAATTTTTCTAAATTATTCATAAATGAATACTCATCGAGGCTTCCATGTGATGCTGGATTACAAATTCAGAACCCAATTAGCAGTAGGAATGGAGGACTTGGAGACAACAACCAGGTGGTTAATGCAGTTCTTACAAACTATTATTCAAGAGCAAGGTATTCGAGTAGTTCACAAGCATTGCGAGATTTTCGATGGTGGTATTTCTCCCCCTGGTTTTGCAATGGTTCTTCTGCTGGATGAGAGCCATTGCACTGCTCATTGTTACTCAAATGAAGGAATGTTGGCGATTGATATATTCAGTTGTGGATTAGAAGCAGAGAGAAAAACCACGAGAGTATCTCATGAGATAGATGAGAGAATAACAGGTGTGTTTTCAGGGTTGGAGAAATCGGAGAAACATAGAGTATTGCGATTTCCGAGTTAGTTGACACTGAGAAATTCAGAATTTCAGATGGTCTTACTGAAAATGGTCAGATAATCGGGTGTGACACCTATTTAATTGACTGTGACGCCTCTTTAATTGACTGTGACGCCTGTGACGCCTGTGACGCCTACTTTCAAACTTTCTAAAATTTTCAAAAATGACAGACTTCTGAAAACAGCCGTCACAGCCGTCACAGGCGTCACACCCAATTAAAAATGGAATCTATCTCTCTTACTGGGATATTCAAAAATATATTCTTGTCTTACTGAAATCCGTCTTGTGACACCTCTGACACCTACAAAACACTATCCATTAATCCACCTTCTCGAAAATGCGAAGTTGTCTTACTGGAAATGGTCTGCAATTTCGCTGTGACACCTAAATTAATTGAGTGTGACGCCTGTGACGCCTGTGACGCCTACTTTCAAACTTTTTAAAATTTTCAAAAATGACAGACTTCTGAAAACAGGCGTCACAGCCGTCACAGGCGTCACAGACATTCTGCCCCCCTTACTACTCTTCTCAAAAACAGAAATATATCTTACTGAATATCATTTGAATACTATCTGTCACACTTGATTTCATTTATTCTGTTTTATAGAACATCTGCAATCTAATCGATTGATCAATTGGAGACCATGCAACTCTGTGACACCTAAGTTAATTGAGTGTGACGCCTGTGACGCCTGTGACACCTACTTTCAAACTTTTTAAAATTTTCAAAAATGACAGACTTCTGAAAACAGGCGTCACAGCCGTCACAGGCGTCACAGCCGTCACAGGCGTCACAGACATTCCACCCCTCTTACTGACTTTCTCAAAAACAAAACTATCTCTTACTGAATATCATTTGAATACTACCTGTCACACTTGATCTCAATTATTCTGTTTTATAGAACATATGCAATATAATCGATTGTTTAATTGGACGTGATGCAGTTCCGATATATTCCAATAGAAAATCCCGCAATCTGATCGATTGTTTAATTGGACATAATGCAACTCTGTGACACTCTTTCGGTGCAAAAATGTAAATCCGCAATTCCATCGATTGTTTAATTGGACATAATGCAACTCTGTGACAGTTTTTGCGTTTTCCGATACAAAATGGGCGGTGGTCTACTTCAATACCGATGAGATATATCGAGTTTATGCGAATTTATGCGAATTTATGCGAATTAATCGCGATTATATCGTTCTTTAAGTAGTTTAATGTTAATCAATCGAAGTTATATATGTAATCGACAAAGAACATAATTTATCGATATAATATCGATTGAATCAATCGTGAATATGCATTAAATTAAACGCGTTTATCATTTTTAATACGAAGTTTGCATTAATTTATACAAAGTTTGCATAAAAAGTTAAAGAAATTAATCGATAAATATGTATTTTAGTATTAAATTAACACATATTGAAAAACGAATTTAAATCCAGAGTGAATCGAGATCGCGAAGCGATCGAGATGAACGAGGGATTTAAATTCGTTTTTCAATATGTGTCACAGCGAGAACAAGCAGGCCGGCAACCGCCTCTTCACCGAGGCCCTCAAGTTCGAGCCCTTCTTGGTGCGCGGGCGCGGGACCCGCAGATTGCCCGGCCGGACCCGGAGCAATGTTTGATGATCGATGCCTCTGCAGGACATGCACTTCAGGATCTTCCGCGCGGAGCAGGATCGGTTGCAGGAGACTCAGTCGATGAACACGATAGCGAGCAGTGTCTCGAAACACAGCGGCGGCGATCTGAGCGAGTGCGCTTCAGCTGTCGATCGCAGTCCACGTGCACGTCGCGCCGTCTTGCTGATCCGTCTGCAGGGCCCTCATCACGCACCTGGAGTTCCAGAAGAACATCGTCGGCGCCAAGCGGTTCCACAAGGGCGCCGTCCGCGCGTTCCGCAAGTGAGCAGCCGCGAGGGCACAAATATTTATCCACTACGGCGTCATCTGCGCCGGCTGATTGCTCGATCGCGCAGGTTCTGGAGCCTGCTGCTGTCGGAGGACGTGACGCTCACGAAACTCGAGTCGGCCGTCGCCGCCATCGATTAGTGCGCCGCGCGAGGCCCCGGCCATTCTCGTTGCAGTCGCTATAGCCGCCGCCACCACCTGCGCATGCGCCTCTGACGCGTGTCGACGTCGCTTGCAATTGCAGCAACGAGACGCGGGCGCAGGAGCACTACAAGTCGCTCCTCGCGCAGCACCCGAACAACCCCCGCATCCTCCGATCCTACGGTGCGCTCCCAACGGCCTCTCGCCGACGCCGCTTCCTCAGCATCCAGCTTCGGCCCATTTACAAATTAAACGTAATTCACTTCGGCTTCCGCAGGCAAGTTCCACGAGGAGGTGCTGCGCGACAACGAGGCCGCCCAGGACCTCTACGACGCCGCCGGTGCGTGCGATCGGAAATCGAGTCGAAGTTTTCCCGGGCGGATGTCGACCAATCCGATGGCCGATCGCGATGACGCGCAGACGAGTACGAGGAGACGGCGGCGGCTCAGCAGAAGGGCGCGCGCTTCAAGCTCGACGTGCGCTTTGATATTCGATGCAATGTCCCTTAAGCTTTCTGCCCACGCCAATTTGATGTCGACTCGCAGGAGGACCTCTCCGACGACGGCGGCCGCGAGGACGTCGGCGCTGACGACGGCCGCTCGGTCCTTGCCACGGAGCAATCCGCTTCCAACGGCATCGCGAGCTTCGGCAACTTTATGAGCCGCGGCGCGCCCGTCCAGCCGCAGCCACCGCCGCCAGCCCTGAATGCCGGTGCGTCCGTTTTAGTTGCGTCTTCTCTCCGATCGATCGATATCTGAACGCATGCATATGCTCGAAATCGAAGCAGCGCCAGCAGCAGCGCCGACTTCGAACGTGTTCAAGAGCGCGAGCGTCAAGCTGATCAGCTTCGGACCCTCCCCGGGCACGACCGGGAACAATTCTGCAAAGGGGGTGCGTCACGTTTCTTTCAAAGTTTCAGACTCTGGTCGCTCGCTCTAAGAGGGCGGCTCCGATCGCCAGATCAAGTTCGGCGGCTCTTTCACCGCCCCCGCCACGCGTCACGTCGACGGTACCGGTCCGCCTGGATTAAGCCCACTTCATTTGGAATCTCTAATCATTTCAGATCTGATTTCTGCGCCCGCCATGCAGACGAAAACAGCGACCCGGAGCTCGAGCAAGAGCTTCCGGCTGCTGCTGCGCCGGCGCTGGCGCCAGCTCCAGCGCCGCAGCCGCAGCCGCAGCCGCAGCCGCGGCGCTCGAGCACAAACGAGGCGCAAGACCGCATCGCGGCGTGGCAGCGGGGCGGGCACGGGCTCGGCGGTATCGGAGGCATCGACCAGCCTCGGGCCTCAATCGACAACGGCACTGCTTTTGACGCCGCTGCAACCTACAGCGCCATCAACCACCAGCGCTCCTCTGGAGGGCGCGGCAGCATCAAGGTGAGCTCGAGCTACGAATCTTCGTTTGTTCTGCCGTACACATACCCGCTCGAGCTCGAGCTTGCGATGTGACGTCGACGTCCACGGCAACAGATGATCGAAGCGTCGGTCGTCATCGACAAGGACCTCGACGTCGTCGATGCCGACTGGCAGGCGAGCGCAAATTCTGTAACGCTAACTGCTCCGGTCCCCACCTCTCCTCCGGTCCGACCTCTCTCCGGAGCAGATCTCGGCGGTGTTCGGGCTGCAGCCCGAGAAGCTGCGGGGCATGCCGATCCGGGACTTCATCCCGTCCTTCTCGCTCGAGGCGCTCCTCGGGCACAGCCAGTCGCTCACCGTCAAGAACCAGGTGCGACCGCGAGAAGAAAGCTGTGATGAGCGACCGCGTTTCCAGACGCGCTCCGCGCAGGCGGGCGAGGAGGTCGTCGCCCTCGTCGCCTGCTCGGAGACGTCGCGGCCGGCCGCGGAGGCCGCGGAGTCGGAGGCGGCCCCCAAGGCGTACCGCGTCACCGTCAAGGTCATGCAGGGCGCGCCCCGCGGCGACGCCGGCGCCGTCGCTCCGCAAAAGGCGCTCGAGCCTGTGAGCCTTGAAGCGCTTCATGCGTGTGCTGTTGTTTCGATATCAGTTCTCATTGTTCTCGGCCAGGCGTATCATCATCAATTGAGACTCGGGCGGAACGGTTCCATCTCCAAGAGCGCTCAGTGGCTTGCCGGCAGCGCCAACGGGGTACCGGTGACGAGCGGCGTCGCCGATCGCGAGGAGGCGGGTCCAGACCTCCGCTCTCTGTCAAAACCGGCGCCGGCCCAACCGCAGCCGGCGGCTGCGAACGCGGCAAAGATCACGTCGAGCGGGTCGCTGGCCAGCAACAGCCGGAAGCGGAGCGTACAGATGGACGGGCGTCCGCAGGAGAAGGTCTTCGGGCTGACGCACCGCACTGCCCCCGGGTCTGACGCCGCCTCTGACAAGCGCGACAACGACGATGGCGACGAGGCCGGCCCGCAATCACGCCGCAAGACCTCGGTGGCCGGCTCGGACGCCGTCGGCAAGAGCGCCAAGTGGGCCCGCAAGCTCGCCCGCCTCAAGCGCCGCATCGCCGCGCACGCCGGCGAGAACGCCTCCATCAAGAGGTGCGATGAAACATGCGCGGGAGCTTCAGCTGCATGCACGTGGATCGTGCCGCATGTTTGCCGGGGTCGTACGCGCGATCGTGATCGTGACATCGATCGTGCAGGATGCAGCTCACGATTCGCGCGGTTGTGATCATCCTCGTCGCGATGGTGAGCATCTTTCACAATAATAATCATTGAATTAGCTGCAGCTGGAATTCAAAGACTTGAGGCCTAACCTTCGCGTCCGCACACAGGCCATCGCGTGCTACATCGCCATGGTGCGCTGAGCTTTCAATGTCACACATAAATAAAAACAAATTTTAATCCCTCGCTCTATCGCTCAATTCGCGCTTCGCGCTCATTTCGCTCTGTCGCTCAGGATTAAAATTTGTTTTTATTTATGTGTAAATTAATCGAAAATATTTAAAAAATAAATCAAAAATTTTAATAAAATCAATTAAATTTAAATAAATTCGATTAAATTAATTGGTATAATATCAATTAAATTATGATTTTATAAAAATTATATAAATTTTTGATAAATTACGTATTTCTCGATTGATTTATTGATATAAACGCGATTAATTTGTATTAAAATGAAAAATACGTATTTTTCGATTGATATAAACGCGATTAATATGTATTTTATGCAAATTCGATATAATCTCGATTGAAGGAACATAAATTTATGATATAATCACGATTGATATAATCACGATTGAAGTAGTCCACCGCCCATTCTATCGGAAAACGCAAAAATTCACACAGAGTTGCATTATGTCCAATTAAACAATCGATGAGATTGCGGCGTATTTTGTTGGATTAGATGGCTACTGCATTATGTCCAATTAAACAATCGATGAGATATCGGTTGAAAATAATTCACTCGTTACTGCATTATGTCCAATTAAACAATCGTTGAGATTGCGGCGTATTTTGTTGGAAGGGATGGTTACTGCATTATGTCCAATTAAACAATCGATGAGATTGCGGTTCGATTTTTACTGTATCAAAAATGACCCCAGAGTTGCATTATGTCCAATTAAACAATCGATGAGATTGCGGTTCGATTTTTACTGTATCAAAAATGACCCCAGAGTTGCATTATGTCCAATTAAACAATCGATGAGATTGGATTCTGTTTTTTACTGTATCAAAATTGTGTTTCAAGTGTAACACGTCCAATTAATCAATCGATAATCAATGTGTAACAGGTGAATCCCAACGTGTAACAGGTGAATCCCAAGGTGTAACGGGTGAATCCCAAGGTGTAACGGATGAATCCCAAGGTGTAACGGGTGAATCCCAAGGTGTAACGGATGAATCCCAACGTGTAACAGTTGAATCCCAAGGTGTAACGGATGAATCCCAACGTGTAACAGGTGAATCCCAAGGTGTAACGGGTGTAACAGGTAAATCCCAAAGTTTTGGGTTTTTGGCCTCCCTAGGAGCGAAGTTTGGGATTTACCTGTTACACCTGTTACACATGACGATATTCAATAATACATGTTATATTTCTTCAAAATCTCAGTGTGATTAACTCGGAAATCGCGCTGCTATCTGCTTCTCCGCTTTCTCCAACCCTGAAAAGATCTCTGTTATTCTCTCATCTATCAATTTAGATATTACGGAGGTCTTACTTTCAAAAAATGATGCTCGTGGGCAACCCAAAATGATTTAAGGAAGAAGCGATAGTATAGAGTAAAACGGGTAAAAGATTTTCTCAGACGTAATACAGTGTCATGGCGTATCTCTTCGAAGGTGAGCCGATCTTCTCGGTTCCGATTGCTGAAATGCGATTTGGTGTGAAGGATATTCTTGATCTTGCTGAAACTATTGAGGTTTTGCATCGAAAGATTGGAACATACTCTTATCCTGGAATGGATCAAATGGTTTGTTTTGGTTATTTTCGGAGAAATTCGGATCGGATTTGTGCGAGAACTCGCGATGATCGGTTCTTCTATAATCATGTGAATTATAATGATCATGGTAAGTTTAGCCATCTTAATGAAGTGCGTAATGCTGAACTTGATTTCATCGTTGTTGTTAATTTTCATGATCTTCTTTTCAACACTACAAAGACTCACGATGACGTAATTAATGCAATTGGGATATGCTATGGACAAGAAGAACATCGTGAACGTTACTATTTCCACATTCCAAGAGATCTTCGTGCTTATCATGCTAAGTTTGAAGAGCATGGATGGAAGATTGTGAACCGAGCGACTCTACGTAAATACCTTAAACAAAATGGCGCTCGTTGGGTTCGCGAAAACAACAGATGGTATACAGAGGATCAGAATGGTGTTGTCGCTGATATCTTCAAACCATATATCCCAATAGTTAATCGTATCCAATAGCTACAAACTCCAACTGAAACGAATTATCGATACCATTCATATCTACAAGATCACCAAAATAATCACGAAATTCAACTGTTAATTCACGAATAACAAGGTTTTTGTCTGTTATTTTTATGTATTCACCATGCTCTCCGCTATGGTAAACATACTTCCCGATGTCCTGACTCAATTGTAATCGCAAGATCGCGCCTTGATTCTGCGGTTGCGATTTCGGGACTATATTGTGGTTCGATGCAAAAGAAGAGAGTTCTTTGATATGCATATACAAGTATTGCTCAGCGTTCATATCCGCCATCTTTGGACTTGTTGCTTTATGTTGCAACGGCACCGGATCTGCACCATCAAACGTTATTCCCCATTGTGGGTGATCAGGTGTTATTGGTCTTCCTGCATAGGATAAGTAATTCTCAGGAGCAAATACAGACCTGTTATCTTCTAAATTATGTTGCTGGCTTACCAATAATGCAGAACTCAGACCAAGTAGTTTGGCGATTCTATTGTTTGACGCTGCTATTTCAAATGGAACGCTGCTATAAAATTCTAACTTGTATGTTGTCGGGTTGTAGTATATCTTAAAGAATGTATTTTCAAGAACTTCGTAGTTTAAACCGTAATTATATGGTTGAGTAACTCCAAAGTGTCCTTGGTTGATATAACCACTCGGTAACGGAAATACTTGCTGGTTAAGGATGAAACCACCAATGTTATAACGAATCATAATATAATCGGTTCGAATCGAATTATAAATGCTGTTGGGAATCTCTGCATACAAGATACGACACTGTCGCGGTCTGGTTATTGGTGTGGTAAGTGAGACCTTGTAAGCGTTTTCGTTTTGTCCATCTAATCGATCTCTACTATCGACATTGACAAGCCGAATCATTTTATTATATGGTTATAGATAAAAGAAGATGCCTGTGGAATACGTTGAAGTGTCTTCCTTCAAAACGCTACCTAATCTGGATGCTCCAACATCTCGGTTTGTTGCGGATCTCCCAAAGACGTATGAGAATGTAAGAGCGGTTCGCCTTGTCTCCGCTGAATTCTATAACTCCATCCCGCTCATTAGTGGTGAAACAGAACCTGGGGATGCAACAATAGAGGATGCCTTTATTATCAATTTCAGCCAAAAGTCCACATCCACCGGTGCAAATGCTCCTGAGATTCTATATGATAGTTGGCGTTCTATTAGACCTGGTGCAGGTCTAAAAACCCCAATCAATACTCATCAGCAACTCGTTGCCCGAATCAATAACCGTTTTGAGAATCTCTCGCCTCCTTCTGCAATTCGCTGTGGTTGGGATGTAACCCAAAAAAAAGTAATCTTTTATGCTCCTATGGAGTTCTATATTTGCTTCTCATATGCAAAAGATCCTTCTGTTTCCGCAATCGAAAAAGCGCTACGACATGCTCGAATCTTGGGTTTGGATGCTGGACGCTGGGGAAACAAGTTTATTAAATCACAGACCTATGGAACAGATACAAGCTCCGTTTTTACAGGTGCAAATGTAAACGGTATTATCTCAACATTCCCCACTGAAACCTGCAAAGATAACGTCTTTTTTGTGAGAGTAAAAGAACTGGGTGACCTCGTCCAATGTGCCGATGGTCTCCTTACTGGATACTTCCATAAACTCACGGTTCAAGATAAAGACTTTGCGGAACACGTTGTTTACAATTCGACGGAAGCAAATCCGCTGTATAAATACTATAATAAGAAGATGTCACTATCACAACTCTCGGTAGATGTAGTGAATGCTCAAAATGAATTAATTGATTTCGAAGGTCAACCTGTGCATCTGACATTCGAAATCCGTTATGGTGATGAACCCGCCGGTGATCCAATTTATGAGTATTTCAAAATGAGAATGAGAGAGACCCACCCCTTCTATCCAAATATTGCGGGATTCGCGTAAATTAAGGATCATTCACAGAATTTTTATATTTTTGTATAGTAAAAGCAAAACAGAATGGATGTTACCTCGACCCTTCAACGTCTTTCTCTGAAAGAGGCGCTAACAACGCCCGAGGAAGCCAAAGCGTTCTTCCTCGATAACTCGCTTATGCTTGGTCTCGAATCGAAGACGAAACCCGTTCTGGTAACCGTTAGTCCCTCGACAACCTATGACAACAACGTTGGTCAACGCGTTTCTTTCAAACTTCCCCGCTACAACTTTGTTGGTAAAATCGAACTCGCTTTTGATCTTCCCGAACTAACCGCTTTTACTGGTGATGACGACCTTGTGCGAAATGGTTACACCCGTCCCGTTGGTGCGCTTGTAGAGCGTCTTGAATTCTCGTATGGTTCTTACACCTACCACGTCCCAAGCGATTTTCTTGCGATTTTCCCACTGGTTTATTACAGCGAGGATCAACTGGCGAAAAAGAAGCGTTCAATGGGAATGCTTCATGGTATTCCCGCTCACGGAACCAACCGTAAAGGTGGTGCTTTCTTTGTTGAAATCCCGGTGCCGTGGTTGAACCACTACCTACCACTTGGCGCTCTCTCGGGCGAAGCCGTTATCACTGTGTGGTTTAAGGAAACTAACAAGGGTTACCTTGAAACTTCTTATGGTGGTCGCTCTCTTCCGGTTGTTGGATCCACTGCTGCGGATAAATCATCAGATGATGGACTTGGAAATGCTACGAGCGTTACACTTGCTAATGTTGGTCAAAACATCACCACTGGCGGTATTACTGGGTTCGAAGTTGCTGGAACTGTTCCACCAATGACCCATTACATCTCCATTAAGTCTCCTCGTCTCTACATGCATGCTATCAACGTTTCAGATGAACTGTTTGCAACTGTTATTGAGAAGGTTAAGACCACGGGGATGGCTATTCCTGCTCTCGATATCGGTTTCGTCGATGCTATTGGTGTTGCTGCGAAAGGTAACACTCAACCCAACCGAATCAATCTTAGCCAAATCTCTGGTCTGGTTTATGCTCTTCTTGTCTCTGTTCGTGATGCTGATGGTGTCGATACCTCGAATGGTTCTCACAGCGTCCTTAAAACGCTTGCGAATGCGAAGGATATCACGATGACTTGTGAGATCAACGGACAGCGTCTTTATTCGACGGAGCCGATCCCGCTACTCAAAGGTGCGGAACTCATCGCCGATGCCTTCAAATGCTCGAATATGGACAAGGAAGCAAACCGTTACGTCCTTACTGGATTCCCATTCTGTGTTGATGGTGAGAAGGCGATTCGCAACATTGCCCAATCTGGATATGTTGACCTTACGAACTCGTCTTCATCATTCCTCACTCTATATCTTCCTGCTGATCGCACAATTACTGTTAACGTTCGCGCTCTCATGCATTCGTTCCTCATAATTGACCGCGATGGCGTCAGGCGAATCAATCTATGATCATAAAAGTATGTTTTTATTACGTAAATCTGCAAAAAATGATTCCTTTTTAATCATCGATTTCTACTTAAAGAGAAGGTGTATACTGTTAAATAACAATGAAACCCCTTACTATTGAACAGTTCATTGACAAGAGCCGAACCGCCCATGGTGATAAGTTTGGATACGATAGAGCGCTTTATACATCTTATAATGCAAAAATAACGCTTTTCTGTAAGACATGTAATGAATATTTCGATACAAACGCTGGAAGTCATCTTTGCATGGCTAAAAGAGTAAATAACGGTGGTTGTCCTTCTTGTAGAAACAAGAAACTGCATGATGAGCGAAAGAAACCACAAGATCTTTTCATAGAGCAAGCCAAAGAGATACACGGAAATAACTATGATTATTCCCACGTTAATTATGTCAATGCAAGAACCAAAATTACGATTAAGTGCAACACTTGTAACAAAACTTTTGAACAGGCAGGTTATGCACATTTGAGGGGACAAGGTTGTAAAACCTGCTTTCTTAATCAGAATGGACACCACCGCCGTGATAACACCGAAGTTTTCATCGAAAAAGCCAAAGAACTGCATGGTGACCGCTACGATTATTCAAAAGTGAAGTATGTCAACAAAAAGACAAAGGTAACCATAATCTGTCTGAAATGCTTTCAGGAATTTGATCAAACGCCGGGCAATCACCTTTCAAAAACAGGTTGCCCCCGCTGCAAGAACTCAAAAGGTGAACTCGCGATTGAAAAGGTGTTGGATGAAATCGGATTTGACTATAAGCGACAGTATACATTCGAAGATTGCCGCAAAACAAAGGCTCTCCCGTTTGATTTCTATATACCTGCGCTTAAAATTGCAATCGAATATGACGGACAGCAACATTTTCGCCCTGTTGACGTGTTTGGTGGAGAAGAAGCATTTGAGCAACTTAAAATTCGTGACCAAATCAAAACTCGCTATTGTGAAGCCAACAACATCAAACTTCTAAGAGTCCCATACACAGAAACCGATATTGAGCGGTGCATTAAGCAATTCCTTATCTCTCTCTAACTCTAAACCATTATCAGTAAGATTTCGTTATTTTTATCTATCTTTATTAAGAAGAATCTACTACGCCATGTCTGACGTTCCCGAATTTAATGCTGCTGAGATGATTAAACCCCCTTTTCGCGTATTAGCAATCGGAAAAAGCGCGACGGGCAAGTCAGAAGCGGTGAAGTATTGGCTAAAACAACTTCACGATGCGAAAAAGTTAGATGTTGTTCTTGTTATAAGTGGGACATCATTCAATCATTTTTGGGATGATGTCGCAACATTACAGCTCGGTAAATGGGATGCGCCTTACATCGCTAAACTTCTCGATGAAAGACAAGAGAAAATTGAGAAAGGAGAACCCGTTAATCAATTATGTGTTGTTCTCGATGATCTTATAGACAATGAGATTGTAGACCTTACCCGTGATAAAATTATTGGATCTCTGTATTCGCGCGGCCGCCACTCGGCGATTACAATTTTCTGCATAACTCAGAAACTGCGTAAGGTTTCTTCAACCATTCGCGTCAATTCAGATTATGCAATGTTCCTAAGTGCCGCCAATCGCAAAGAACTGGAAGCCATTGAAGAAGAATACAATATCATGCGGGATAAAGACGCTTTCTATAAGATGTTTGAGGAATACGTTCACTCCTATCAGTTTCTCATTTGGAGTTCTGCGAATTATTCGGTGGAATACTATGTTGATAAAGCGGAACTCGTTAAAGACTTTAAGTTTCCTCGGTTCCATCGCAAACCAAAAAAGAAAGAAGATGAATTAAAACCGCCTGAGAAGGAGGAAGCGCCGAAAGAGATTAAAAGCGCTGTTCACACGAATAAGTTGATGCGATATAAGAGGGGATTGTAAAATTATCTCTGTATGTTATAAATATACAATGCCGCCGAAACGTAGAGGTGTTCCCGCTGGTGCTATGTCATATTCCGGCGGTGAAAGTAATGGATCTCTCAACACTACACCGATGAAATTCAACGGAATGAGCGAAGTGAAACCATCGCAACAGGAAGAAGACCCCTTAAATGCGGCGTATGAAGAAGCGCCCGGTGATAAAGCGCCGCAGACCTCCCAAAGTGAGCAACTGAACATTTCACCGGAAGTCTCGAAGATGAAGGCGGTCGGTGAAGGTGCGCGTCGAATTATCGGTGCTGCCGATGATCGCGGACTGGGTCTGCAAGATCTTTCACTCGCTCGCAAAGGTGAAGGTGTTTCAAAAGAATCCGACAAGGTAATTCAATCGATGGCTGGTGAAGTAACTTACAAGGTTGCGCCAACTCAAAACATCCACCGGATCCCGAAAGCGCAATGGGATGAGATGACCGCTAAATTAAAGGATCTGGAAGCGAAATCAAGCGCTCTTGAACAGTATGTAACTGAGAAGAAGGAGCGATCGAAAATCAAGGAAATGCTGCGCAAAGAAGTATTCCGAATGGGAATTACTGGTGTTCCCGATAAACAATTCATTGGTAAGAAGGAGACTCAAATTGACGAACAAGCGGTTGATGAGTTGAAGACAAAGACCCAAAAGGGAACTGTTGAACCTGGTGCTACGAAAGCGGAAGTTGAGAAAGGTGTAGCTCCAACAGCATACAAGCGAAGAGTTTGGCTATAAAATATGTATTTCTTTATAGAGACATGGAATTCTTGCAAAAGATCATAGAGATGTTTAATATCCATGTGGTAAGCAATTGTCACAGTGGGTGCTGTGATACAACGGTAGAAGTTGGTTTCTCAGACAACGAAGATAATGAAACAGAAGGTAGACGATCTCGAAGGGGATCAAATGCTTCCGGATCCGCTGGGAATCACTCTCGATCGACTACACCGGAACCGGGTCACCGTTTTTCAGTAGATAATAGCGATGACTTACGAAGACGGGCATTTGACCATTACGGAAATTAAAATATCCGGTAAAAGTATCAAATGTCACACGAAGAGATCTACTCCATCATACTATCGAAACGAAAGATTTACGCTGTTAAATCTGCAATTGAGGAACGTAGACACCAACTGGCTTTGGTCATCAAAAAATGACACCATAAAATACTTAAAGACATCAGGCATAATACAGAGTGGTAAAAGATTTTCTCAACTATATATAAAAGGGAACATGGCGACTGTAATTCATATAACCGAAGACATGATTAGTGTTATCGAATTCGGCGAAGAAGAAGAGGAGACCCGCGCCAATTACAAGATGAGAGATGCTCTCAGGAAGCGAACGCTCTACAACGAAGACCCGGTTTATCGGGAGTATAAGAAGGCGCAATCGCTCGCTTCATATTATCGTCGTAAGGAGCGGGAGGGAATTGAAAACAAGTCGCGGGGACGTCCACGAAAGTATTAAGGGAAATCCCCATTTGACCGCTGAACCCAATTACTCATTTTTCGAGCGGTCTATCGATATGCTTCGATAGATCCGTAACCATCTCCCGATTGCCGTTTTTGGTAATTGAAGAGATATCAACCACTTAAAGGTTAGCCGCCAAAAAATGACAGGAATCCGGAGAAACTCTTTTCTCCATCATAGATAAGACACCCCCGATTATCGAAATGAACGCTGCCGCCAAGAAATCCCTGAAACGCCTTGTTGATTGGCTTCGTGAAGACGATGTCCTGTCTGAGAATATCGTAATACCCGTTGATCCCGATACCAAAAAACCCCTTTTCGCCCATAAAGACGGATCGTGGACTTGGGATAAATTCGATGAAGCCCTGAAATCCGGTAAGTATGTTGCTTGGGGCATTCTCGCTCGCAATATCGTGGTTATCGACTTCGACCAAGAGGAGGATTTCACCAAATTCGAGGAGCAATTCCCCGATGATTTCGGTGGTGTCAATCCTCTTGCTAAAACCAAAAAAGGATATCATGTTTACTTCTCTCGTCCTTCTGACTTCGATGCTGTGAAGATCTGGGATAAAGCGGGTGCTTTCAAAGGTTATCCTAAGATCGACTGTAAGACAATTGCGTCCACTGGAACTGCTGGGTTGATCAACGTTTCCCCAAGCCCCGGTAAAACTTGGATCAGAGAACCATGGGCGGAAGGCTGTGAGTTGATCGAACCGAGTGCTGAACTCCAAAAGTGGATGATTGACAACTACCTTTTTCCGAAAGGCGGACACTCTTCTATTGATAGGAGCATTGAAGAGGATTTGCAGAAACACATTCTCCGGAAACTTGAAGAATTTGGTTTCATCTTACCCACAATCATTAATGAGACCGAGAAGGGTTACAGTTTCACTGCTGAGAACAAAGGTCTGATTTGTCCCTGCTGCAAGGGAAGCCATGACTCCAACAATTGGTATATACTTCAAGGAACGAGAAAGACAAGTATATTGTTTCGAGTTATAGCACCAATTGCAAGAAGCGAGTTATGACGGTTCGCGTTCAAGCTGATACCGATGTTCAGATTGAAAAGCTAATTGATCGGTCGATTGGATCTGATGGCGGACATTATGATGTTGCCCAGGTTGCTTTTCTTGTTCTGCGAGACAGCTACAAGTATTCAAACAAGACGTGGTTCAAGTTCAACGAGGCTTACGGAATCTGGGAGATGGATGAGACCGGGAAACGAATCTATCTGTGTTTGAGTTGCAGGGTTTGCCCGGCTTATCTTCAACGTGCTGTGCAATTCGCTCAGAGAGCGCTTCGTGATGAAGAGAATCGTGCGTCTTTGGAGGAGAGATCACAGGTTCTTCTTGGTATCGCAAAGAAACTCAAACAGACTAATTACCGAACTTCTCTTCTGTCTGATCTCACAGTTCTGATGAACGATAAGACATTCTTCGAGAGACTTGATACTGTTACCAATGTGATTGGATTCACAAATGGCGTGTTTGATCTGAATTCTATGACTTTCCGAAGGGGACTCCCAGAAGACATGATCAGTAAGACTGTTGGTTATGATTATTGCCCCGAGGTGGATTCTGTGAAAGTCGCCAAGATCCTTTCCATCTACTCTGACATCATCGAAGAGGAAATTGAGCGCAATTTCGTGATGGGTTCGATCGCTTTCTCTCTGAGTGGTCGCACAGATATTCAAAAGTTCAATTTCTGGACTGGAATTGGAGCCAATGGTAAATCTCTCGTTCAGGAGATGGTCAAGCAAACATTCGGACAGTATTTCGGAACAATCAATATGTCATATTGGACGAAACCGAAAAAGAATGCATCAGACGCTACACCTGAACTTGCCGATATTCTGGGTCGTCGCATTATCTTTTCAAATGAAGCGGAAGATGGCGACAAGCTTCAAATTAGCAAGATCAAAGAGATTACAGGTGGTAACGAGATGAAGGTTCGCGCCCTGTTCAAAGATCCTGTTACCTACATTCCTATGGGTCAAATCTTCTTATCGACGAATGAGAACCTGGGATGAGTAAACCCGATGCTGCGATTTACCGGCGACTCTCTTACTATCGTTTCTCTTGTGTCTTCAAGCCCAACCCTCAACCTGGTGAGAAGAAAGCGGATACTTCGCTTATGTCCATCATGAATGACGACGAATACAAGATGGCTCAAATGTCGATCTTCTTGGACATGTGGAAGAAACAGGATCTTGCACAGCTGCTGATGAATCCGCCACAGTCTATCATCGATCAGGGACTTGAATACTTTAATGATAACGATAAAATCGGGGAATGGCTCCGCAGCACTTATGAGAAGACCGGAAGCCGAAATGATTTCATTTCGAGTGAATCTATCATTGCTGGCTATCGTTATGTTGATGATAAAACCGATGCCACGAGTATTGGAAAGCGAGTCCGCGAAGTCTTTAATGTGAAGTCTGAAACTGTTCGAGAAAGAGGTCAGGTGAAGCGTGGTTACTTCGGACTGAAAAAAAAGATTATGATTCAGGACGACGACGACGACGTAGAGGCTCCCAACTAATTACAACAAAACATACTATTCTTACTGATAATTCATACTTTTTTTATAACCTTACTGAAAACAGTAAGTGTAACAGGTGTAACAGGTAAATCCCAAAGTTTGCTCCTAGGGAGGTGAAAATCCGAAAACTTTGGGATTTACCTGTTACACCCGTTACACCGAATAAAAAATAAAAAATTGACTGGTGATTTAAAAATTGAACGTGTGTCTCAGTTGAAAATGAATAACGTCAAAATGAACCAATCAATTGTGGAAGGTGATTTGGAAGAGGTTGCAAAGTTCATAAAGTATAATTGTGGTATCAATAACAGGCGGAAGAGAAACTATGTTACTATATATATTCCAAAGGAAACAACGGTGAGAATCATTAGAACTTAATGCGTTCAAAATCCAAAATAAAAATGTTCCTTTATAGCAAAGATGCCCCGCCAAACGAACAGACTGATCAAAGAAAAGAAAAATGAAATACTTGGATTGTTAGGAACTCTCTTAGTTACAGGTGAGATCACCGAAGCGGAATACGATAGAGAAGCCGCCATCTTAGATAGACGACCGCGATTAGGTCAACTCACTGAGATTGCAAATGACCTCTACGATCGCATGCAACGAATGGAGGAATTTATGGGTGAAGGACAGAGATTAGGAGCAATTGAACCGGATATCGAAGATGGACAAGCGATGAATCAAGCGTATTCGTGGTTGACCTATCGCGCCCGAAATGAAGTTGTCGTGGATGCTATCGAATTCCTCGAAAGAATCGCACCAAGTCTACCGCAACGCATTAGAACCCGCTTAGAGCAACTGAGAGCCGTTAAAGTCCGTCTGACTTTCGTTTGCAAGTTCACCAAAGTAGGTAATCCGCGCATCTATATCACCAAATTCATTTACAGCGATTATTTCGTAATTACCCGATCCCGCAACATAGACACAGAAGTTCGCAAAGCGTTACAGAAAATGCAAGAGGAAATGACGCAAGTGGATAGTTACCGTTTGGAGAAGATCGAAATACTTAGAGGCATTATCATGTCTTATGCACCTGTGGGAGGATGCTATTTCGCAACTCCCGAATGGATTGCATCCAAGAAGGCAACGGTGAACGTTAAGAATATCGACGGTCAAGATTGCTTCAAGTATGCGATTTTGGCTTACCTGCATCGAAAGGACATTAACAAACACAAGAGTAACGAACCAAGCCAATACCGCCGTTGGTTAAATGAACTCAATTTCGATGGTATTCAGTTTCCCGTTGCATGTGATGCTGAGGTAATCGATCGTTTCGAAGAACTAAACCCCGAACTCTCTATTAACATTTACGGAGCCGATAACGCCAAAGAGTGTTTCTATCCTCTCCATCAATCAAGTAACCCAAGAAGAAAGACCAAGATTAATCTTTTACTTATCGAAAACACCGAAGATGATCGGGGACACTACATTACTATCATGTCTTTTAGTCGTCTTCTGAAAACTACGTTTGATAAAGCATGTGATGGTCGCATTTACTACTGTGAAACCTGCTTGTCGCGTTTCAGAACTCAGGAGAAATTAGACATGCATGTTGAAGCGAATCGCTGCATTGATTGGAGGGAGAGCAAAGGCAAATGCCCAAAAGCGGGAAGCGTAATTGAATTCGGTCTGCAACACTTGCGTAAAACTGTGTGGCTCCCTGTGATCTGTTACGTTAAAGTCGAAGATCATTCGGTCGCTATTGATGCTCAGAGGAGTAAACGTGAGATCAAAGCGGTTTCATTGAGAGTGGTAATGGGAGATGAAGTGAGAGCATACCATTTCGAGGGAGCCGATCCGCTTGGTTCTCTCTTTGCTACTCTACAAGATATTAGACCCGAAATCGTTGAGACGCTGTTTAGAAACATTCCGATGCATCCACTCACAGACGATCAGAAGGCGGAATACAAGGTAACAAAACACTGTTACATTTGCTCTCAGAGATTCACCCACGAAAACTTCCCGGTTCGCGATCATTGCCACCAATCCGGCGATTTCATCGGAAAGGCATGCCGAAACTGTAACCTCCACCGGCGAATCTCAAAGCAAACCAAAGTAGCTATCGTGGTCGATCACATGGATGAATGCGGACACGGAATATTCCGCAAAATTGCCCAACAAGATGATAAACTACGTGTTGAGATTCTGAGCAAGAATTTCGATCAATACCTATCGCTTCAATGGGGCATGTGGAAGTTCATAGATGCTTCCCATTTTATGGATTTCCAATCTGTGGATGTAGGCGATTTAATGAGAAAGTTTGAAGCATTTCGCAAATTGGCGTTTTCTCAATACGGATTGGATCCCGCACATTATGTTAGCGCACCGGGTCTCTCTTGGGATGCTATGCTAAAACATACGAAAGTTAAGATTGAACTAATCGATGATGTAGAGAAATACGAATTTGTTGAGAGAGCCATTCGCGGTGGATTTGCTACCATGCCCACACGATACGCAAAGGTAGAGAACCCCAACGATCATATAGTTCTGTTGGATGCAAATAATCTTTATGGTTATGCTCTCAGTCAACCACTACCAATCGGAGATTATCGATGGGAAGACATCACAGAGGCACTTAAAGAGGTAGAGGGACGAAGCGCATTTATTGAAGTAGATCTTGAATACCCCACAACTTTTGAAGATCATTACGATTTCCACTGATTGTGAATAAAGAAGTGATTACCGCTGAAATGCTTGGTGATTATCAACGTAAACTATTAGATCTGACGGGCGAAAAGATCAGCAAAGACCCCAAACTTACAGCGACATTTACGCCCAAGAATAAATACGTGATTGCTCGACCTCTTCTTAATTACATCATTGAAAAGGGTGTCGTTCTAAAAAAGATACATAAAGTTCTCTCATTCGCTACTTCCCCATTCATGAAGTCTTACATTGGTCTGAATACTCTTCTCAGGCATGAATCTACTAACCATTTCGAAAGCGACTTCTTTAAACTCATGAACAATGCAATTTACGGTAAATGTTTGGAATCTTGCAGGGGTCGCTCAACTGTCAAGATCGCTAACAGTGAGAAACTCTGTAAGAAATACGCAGCAAGTCCGCTTATCAAGGCGACCAATGTATTAAACGAAAACGCAGTTGCCTTTGAGATGTATTCGAAGCATGTTAACTTAGATAAACCCGTAGCAATTGGCGCTTTCGTTTTGGATTTCGCGAAGCTGCATAATTATCGGTTCTTCTACGATGTGGTAAGGAGGAAGTGGGAAACAGCTAAACTACTGTTCCACGATACCGATTCGTTCTGTCTTTTCCTGAAAACCAATAATCTGAACGAAGATATGAAAGAGATAGGTGAGTATCTCGATAGGAGCAATTACGATAAATCCCATCCTCTCGTGAGTATCAAAAACCGCATGGTTCCAGGTAAATATAAAAATGAGTTCCCAAATGCAAAGATCATGGAGTATGTGGGTCTGAGATCGAAACTCTATGCTTTCAGAACTGAGACCAACGAAAGAGTAAAGATGTCGGGGACTTCCTCGAAAGAGGTTCATTTTGATGATTTTAAGAGATGTCTGTTCGAAGGCATCATAAAAACAGTATCAGTAACAAACAAGCGAAGGCAAGACCACAACTTATATGACTTGGAGAGCAGAAGGGTCGCTCTAAACCAACTCGATAGCAAACGGAAGATATCAGCCGACGGCATTCACAGCATTCCATTTGGTCTTTAATATACTTGCTCAATACTTCTCTTTTTATTTTTTCGATCTCCAAGTAGCAGTAAACCACGGATCAGATGCAGCAACCATATGCACCTTAAACCGGGGTCGTTTGGATCGATCGCAAAGTAGTTTGGTTTTGGGTGTTCTGTCCAAACCGGCTCGTCCATTATTAATATATTGAAAATAAAGTAAAGATGCCCTCAGCACAGATAGGATTGCGACCCGTCCCTAAAATTGTAAAGAAGAGCATGAAAGAAGACCAAGGGAACATGCTACCGATCACTATTCCGGTCGAAGAGAAGAACACACGAATCTTGAAGAAGTCTGAGATGGTTAAAGAACTGATCCCGGAGGCATTGCCTACTGAGACTGTAACGAAAGAATCGAAGATCGCGAAGAAGTTTTACGATCCGCGCACAGGTTACAAGGGTTTCGGGGCAATGAGAAAGGAACTACCAGAGGAAGACTACAAGAAGATGAGAGAATGGTATGATAAACAGGAAGTTGTTCAGATAAACGCACCGACCCTTTCAAGAAAGAGAGACCCAATGATTCCGATTCGGCAACCTCTCGATACCTACGTAATCGATCTGCTCTTTTTCCCGGCATACAAGAACCAAAACGACGGTTACGATACGTTCATGTCCGCGATGGAATCGACTTTACGCACCGGTTACATCATTCCGATGAGAGATAAGAGCGCTCTTACGGCGCTTGCGGCGTTTGAGCAGTTACAACGAAGAGTTCCGCGACCTATCGCTCGCATTCAGAGTGACAGCGGAAGCGAGTTCACAAATACGATGTTCACGAATTACCTTGCTAAGAAGTTCATAGACCATCAGATAAGCGATGTCGCAGATCATCGAAGCCAAGGTAGAATCGAAGCGTTTAACAAGCAGATCAAACGATTGATCACGAACTATTGCATAGCAAACAACACAGCGCGATTCTTCGATGTATTGGGAGACATAGAGTATAACTATAACAATACCATCCACTCGGCAACTAAGAGAAAACCAGCAGAAACAACGGAAGAGCATTATAGAGAGATTATTGGTTTAGAAGATGAGAGGTTCAAGAAATCAATTGCTTACTTAGATGGCGTGAAACAGGGTATGTTTGTGAGAGTGAGAATAGAAAAGAACCCATTCGCTAAACAGGGTGTCAATTGGTCGCGAATCGTCTATACTGTCGAAGGGAGAGAGGGTTTCAAGTTCAGGTTGCGAAATCCAAATGGCGAAATGGTCGAAGGGAGATTCGCTTTCCACGAACTGTTACCTATCAAAGGTGTTGAGTATCACGAAGCGCCCACAGTGGATGCACTTGAACAAGCGAAAGAAGAAGCCCGGGTTGATTCGGCGATTCGTAAGGAAGGCATCGAAAAAGCGGATGATGTCCCAGAAGAACCGCTTTTACAAGCAAGATTAAAGAAAAAAAACAAAGTAACAAGAGAATTAAAAAAACTTACAATAAATGGAACTGAAAAGCTCTAATTTCTAATAAATGAACCCGACACATCGACTCTCATAGTTGGAGCATTTATATATACTAATGGATAAATACGAATATATTGAATTCTCAAAGAATAACGTATATTAAATACATCGTTAATTATAAGCGGGAAACCCGTAGCATATGATACATCCCAGAGTTATTAGCATTATTTATATTTTCACATACAAAGATTCTATTTACACCATCAGATTTGATGAAGGACCATGTTAAACCATCTTGCGATGTCGCAACATTGAAAGTTTTAATAAACGCAGTTGTTATACCTGAACCATAAGCAATTATAGAAGCGATTTCATATGTATATGGAAAAGCAATTTGCAAATATTCAGTTGGCGTTTCCCATACTCCGTTTATGGCGGATGCGTTCGCTTCCCATCCTGTTAATGATGGGCGGGCTTTAAATGCCTCTTTTCCGAATTTCGCAGACGAAGCAGAAAACGCATTATCTGACAGAAGATACCAATTAGCGTCAATGGGAGGTATGTTATTAAGAGTGGAAGATATATACGATCTGACAGGGTTATTAATCTCATAATTTGTTACAAGTAAATCACAGAGTCTATTTATCATAGCGTCATTTGCAGCAATATACGTTTCAGTGAATGCGAGCATTTCAGGTATCTTAGATGTATCATCAAGTGATCGAACTATATCATTTGGAAGCGGAACAGAAAGACGGAAATATCTATTATATCCTTGGTCAAGATTTGGAGGTAGTAATTCTTCCATTTTATCAAGAGCGGATAGTTCGCTTGCAGCCATTAGCATATTAATTAATGGGCTTCCTTCTGTTGAAGCAATCCATGAAAGAATACCCCAGCTATTCACAGTCTCATAAGCATATCCGAAATATTCAGATTCTAAATTTGCATCAACCTCACCACAAGATATACTTATAACTATAATTTCGTCATCTTCATTATAAATCTTTTTTGCATGACTATAACCGCATACACTTGGGTTATTGTTTCCTGAAATTGCGCCATCAATCAGAGAAGCAATTACGCCATTATTGAAATCTACAATGCTAACAGGAGAAAAGTATGTTGGAGCAGCAGATGTAGCACGCGCTACTATTTTATTCGGCAAAAAATTGTATTTGTTATCGTTTGTTATAAATATTGGTTTCATATATTGAGTATCAAAAGATGTAATCACAATGTCTTTTAGAGAATCTCTTATGAGTGATTCACCAGTTACTGAATAAATCGCACTTTCCAGTGGTGTAGCATCGTATTTTGTATTGAAAAGGGCATTTTCAATGATATTTCGCGGATTCGCAAAAATTAACGGTAACTGTGTAAGATAAATATTATGCAAATCGTTAGCTGTTAGTTTTGGTTCATTGGGCATCTCAGGATGTCTGATATTTAACCCAATCGCAATTATACCACCTGTGGATGTTCCGCTTACAAGATCGACAAGATTTATTATACGTCTTCGAGTTCTATTTTCAATTTCTGTTAGTAACCTTGTTATGATAATACCACGCGCACCTCCACCAGACAACGATAAAACAATCTTCTGAGGCATCTTTACTTTATCGGAATTTAATAAATCTCTATATGTAGAGTAACCAGGGATGAGTTTCAATTATCCAGCAAATTTACAAACAATATCAGGAAGTGGTGGTAAAACAAACCCTAAACATGTGAATTTCGATAATATCACCATCAAAGGATCGGCTTCTATCGATCAGAGCGCCGATAAACCCAGTAAGACGCATTCCAGAATTCATGCTTTATCACTGAATCAAACGGATCCCGATAAAGAAGATGTTAGCATTGCTTTCAGTTTGGGTAATGTTAAAAAAAATGAAGTTGCCGAAATTAAAGCAACAAGAAGACAACGAAAACTTAAAACAAGTAAAACCCATCCCGATATTCCGACGCGTTTCGATAGTGGGCGATTAGTGTTTAATGTTCAAGATGAGAAAGGTAAACAGAATACAGGTCTAAGAATTTATAATGAAGGTAGCACACCAATCGTCGAGTCATCACAAATCTTACAAGTAGGTAGTTTTCCTAATGCGAATCAAGTATGTATCACAAATAATGTATACCCAAAAGACATTACTTATGATTTTGCGAAAAATGAACCTTTTGGATTCTTTACTCCGAAAGACGTTCATGAAAAAAAACCATCAATAACCATAAATAGTAGTCCCACTCAACCAGTAGCGATTCATCTACATCCCGATCTTGTCGAAATGGATCGACATTTACTACCTTTGTTTTCAAACACAAAAGATCTTGGTATTAGAACCCGACAGTGGCGAAATATTCACGGTAGCAACGTGTATGCAAATGGCGAGAAACTTGTTAGTGAGAAAACGATAAGAGAAATATTTGAACATTACGGACCTGTTCCAGTTCCATTTCCGTTACCATGGGATCCACCAGATCTTACACCAAAAAACAACCCGGAAGAGAATACACAGCTGATGAAACGGTTGCGTTTGGTCAACATTTAGTTAGTTGGGAAAAAGTTTATAATAAACCAGTTTTTAAAGATTACAAACCGCCCGCTGAGGAACTCTTAGCACCAGATATTAATGTAATCCCTCTCGAACATAAAGAATGTGAAGACGTGGAAGAATTGCCGGATGGATTTGATCCTAACCATATGTTATATGATCGTTACGAACCTTTCGATGAACAACTTTTACCAGATGGATTAAATCCACCTAACATAGATTACGAACAACCACATATACCAGATGAAGAGTTATTACCAGACGGATTACAACCGGGATTTTTCGATTTTACAGTAGATTGGAGGGATATTATTAACAAACCTGAAACATTCCCACCAGATCCCCACGATCACGAATGGGAAGACATTTTAAACAAACCGGAAAGATTTCCACCGACAGAGCATCGCCACCATTGGGACGAAATTGATGGAATACCACCAGACTTTCCGCCAGAAGACCATAGGCATAATTGGGACGAAATCGACCAGCAACCTACTTTCGCATCCGCAGGAAATGTATTAACAGATTTTCAACATGGCGTAAGTCTCTACCGAAACATAGAAATCGAAGAAAGATTACAATTAAATGACCACTACCTTAATCGCATGGGAATAGAAGCAGGCACAGGAATGGAAGCTGAATTATACATTAGACCACCCAGAAGAGAAGGCATTTTACCAATTAGTGGTAATTTTGGTTTGTATGAGACGAAACCCGGAATTTATTTAACAAGCTACTATCCTGAGGATATCGAGATGACAAATGTATTACCTCCGCTACCGTCACTTCCATTAGATCCAAATAGTTGCGATAACAAAGACGCAGCAATACAAATTAATGTAACAGATGTTAGCGACTTTGACCAATCGAGACCCAAATTAGTATTTAGTCGGCAGCGTCTTTTACCAAATACTTTTATAGGAGATCGCGATGATTACAAAAGATGTGAGATAGCATGGATAAAAACGAAATATAACGGTGGCGTTGGTGAAGGTTTATTAGAAATCAATCAAAGAGCAAGCGCCAAAAACATACACAATGAAGATATTTCAAGAATCGTAACGGAAGATTACCTAACGGCTGTAATTCTCGTTAATTTCGTAACTCTTGCGATGCTTGGAAATTATGTAACAAAACCTGAACTTGCCGCGGAATTATCAAAATATCTCCCGCTTGTTGGTGGGACAATCACAGGAAACCTTACAGTAAATAGTAATATTTACAGTAGCAACATAGAGACCAGCAACCTAAAAGTGAATGGAATTCTAACGATTGGCTCAGGCAACTTTAATACCATGAACCAACTTTACAGAGAATGGTATTCTATTACAGCCAGTAATGATCCCGCTTCTAACATTCCCAATTGTATTTTTGCTTGGAAGGCATCAGGGGTTCACGGTCAAAATGCAGCATCAACAATTCTTTACAATAGGGTCTCCTCAATCGTTCCATCTATAACTGTCAGTTCCACAGGAAGTCCCTACTACTCATCCAATATTGCTATAAATAATCAGATGACTTTAACAAGCGATTCAGGGAACTACTCAGCAAACTCAACGATGACAAGAACGATTGATTGGTCACAAGGTTTGACATTCTTCTATATTGGAAGATATCATTTAACACAAACAGGTGCTTCTCATACACATTTGCGTGTGCTAAAAACAACATCACCAACGCGATTAGCCTACTATGGAGCAAATAATTCAACAAGATTAGGGACAACTACTTTCGCTATAAATGGTGTAACACAACCTCCAATTGCTGTCACAGTTCCCTCTTTGGTAAATAAATGGTATTACTCAGACCAAACAATAACTTCTACAAGCTACACAGTGGGGCTAAATGGTGTCGATGTGGGAACTCTCACAGGAATTAATAATTATTTACCTGATTCCACTATAAACGATTTTGGATTTGGAACAATATTTGCGGGAAGCATTGCTGAGATTATTGTATTCAACAGAGCATTAACCACAGCAGAAAAACAACAAGTAAGGTATTACATCCAACAAATGTATGGATTCCCCAATACTCAACCTCTGACCATTTACAGAGGTTTAAAGATCACATCACCCGATACAGTGATCGATTATCTCACTGTAACAAGTAATGCTAATCTTCCTCATCATCCAACATCGAATGTGGTTCAAGGTTGGATACAAAACCACACACACACCAAAGATCAGATCACAGATTTTGCCCATACTCACACCAAAGATCAGATCACAGATTTTGCCCATACTCACACCAAAGATCAGATCACAGATTTCGCCCATACTCACACAAAAGATCAAATAACAGATTTCGCCCACACACACACAAAAGATCAAATTACAGATTTTGCCCATACTCACACCAAAGATCAGATCACAGATTTTGCCCATACTCACACCAAAGATCAGATCACAGATTTCGCCCATACTCACACAAAAGATCAAATAACAGATTTCGCCCACACACACACAAAAGATCAAATTACAGATTTTGCCCATACTCACACCAAAGATCAGATCACAGATTTTGCCCATACTCACACCAAAGATCAGATCACAGATTTCGCCCATACTCACACCAAAGATCAGATCACAGATTTCGCCCACACACACACAAAAGATCAAATTACAGATTTTGCCCATACTCACACCAAAGATCAGATCACAGATTTTGCCCATACTCACACCAAAGATCAGATCACAGATTTCGCCCATACTCATTTATGGGAGCATATCACAAATCCTCCGTTAACCTTTCCACCAGATTCACACACTCATGATTATTCCGAAATCACAAACTCTAACCACAAACACCCATGGAGTGAAATAGATGAAAAACCACGTTTTGCATCAACAGGTGATTTAGTAAATGGTGACGGATTTTATGGGGTTAGTTTCTATCAGAGTGACACCATTCCTGAAAGATTACAATTAAGTGAATACTATTTGCACCGAAAAGGAATAGACGCAGGCACCACAATGGATGGCGAATTATACATTAAACAACCTTCAAGATCTCAAATGGTTTCAGCAGGTGGGGTGGGAGTTATAGATACTAAACCAGGTCTGTTTTTGACAAGTTATTATAATGAAGATATCCCATTAACAGCAGGTTTACCTCCACTTCCATTAGATCCAGTGAGTTATGATGATAAAGACGCCATCTTACAAGTAAACGTTACAGATGTAAGCGCAACCGATGGATCAAGACCGAAAATAATATTTAGTCGCTCGAAATTCAATTACGCACCACTTGTGGGACAACCAAAAGATGATTTCGGGAAATGTGAGATGGCGTGGATCAAAACATTAGCAGGTGGCGCCTTAGAAGTCAATCAGAGAATGGCGGCAAAAAATTTACACAATGAGACCCTTTCAGGTGTTGTCACAGATGATTACCTTGAAAGCAAAAATTATGTAGACGATACAGAACTTGCAGCAGTTCTTGAAGATTATGTGACAAAATCAGAACTTGATGTATATGTGACTGAACCTGAACTTAATGTAGCATTATCTAATTATCTTCCTCTCACAGGTGGAACCATCACCAGCAACTTGGTTGTGACAAGCAACCTAACAGTTGGAGGGAAAATTCAAATGGGAACCGGAAGCTATTTAGAATCTTATAGTGAAAATTTTTATCGAATCACTTCCAATTTTGATCCAGCTTCTAATATTCCCAATTGTATTTTTGCATGGAAAGCATCAGGGGTTCATGGTCAAAATGCAGCATCAACAATTCTTTACAATAGGGTCTCCTCAATCGTTCCATCTATAACTGTCAGTTCCACAGGAAGTCCCTACTACTCATCCAATATCGCTATAAATAATCAGATGACTTTAACAAGCGATTCAGGGAACTACTCAGCAAACTCAACGATGACAAGAACGATTGATTGGTCACAAGGTTTGACATTCTTCTATATTGGAAGATATCATTTAACACAAACAGGTGCTTCTCATACACATTTGCGTGTGCTAAAAACAACATCACCAACGCGATTAGCCTACTATGGAGCAAATAATTCAACAAGATTAGGGACAACTACTTTCGCTATAAATGGTGTAACACAACCTCCAATTGCTGTCACAGTTCCCTCTTTGCTAAATAAATGGTATTACTCAGACCAAACAATAACTTCTGATAGCTACACAGTGGGGCTAAATGGTGTCGATGTGGGAACTCTCACAGGAATTAATAATTATTTACCTGATTCCACTATAAACGATTTTGGATTTGGAACAATATTTGCGGGAAGCATTGCTGAGATTATTGTATTCAACAGAGCATTAACCACAGCAGAAAAACAACAAGTAAGGTATTACATCCAACAAATGTATGGATTCCCCAATACTCAACCAATCTTAACTCGGGAAATTCTGAATATTATCGGCAAAGACAGATTAACACTTAGCAATTTGGAGATACCCACACACACTCACACAAAATCACAAATAACAGATTTTGCCCACACACATTCCCGATTAGAGATACCCGATTTTGCACACGTTCACACAAAAGATGAGATTTCAGATTTTGACCACACACACACATGGAATAGTATAACAGATAAGCCTGTAACATTCACACCTTCACCACATCTACATTTATGGAGCCATATTACGGATAGACCCACCTTAGCAGCAGTTGCGACAAGCGGAAATTATGATGATTTAATTAATAAACCAACATATACAGCACCCACAAATTTCGATGCTACAAGTGGTATTTCCACAGACCGCACAGGTGATTGGAGATTTTTTACATTCATATCTCCTTACTCAGGAGCAAACACATGGGCTTCTGGTGATGAAGATTGTAGTGGCTACAAGATGTTATGGACTGTCCCCGCGGGAATGAAGACATGCTATATCTTCTATGTGTGTCAATACAATAGTAGATACTTTGATGTTGTGGGAGTTTATCCATCAACAAATTCTTATACACTTTCGAGAGTAAATGCTTATTCTCCTGGTAGTGACCCAAGTGTAGAGTATAGGCAATATGTCGGGGTAAATTGTGAAGGGCTGAGTAAAGTTGGTGTTCAAGGGCGAATTGGAAGGATTTACCTTGTGGGTCTTGTTGGTTGGAGTAAAAATCCTGCTGTATCATCACACAGTGGCTTCTTGCATTGGGATAACATTTACGGGAAACCAACAGCTTCCACAACTGTCGGACCTCACTCTCACACTAAATCAGATATCACCGATTTTGCACATACTCACACAAAGGCAAATATAACAGATTTCGCCCATACTCACACGAAATCGGAAATCACAGATTTCCCAACCTTAGACCCATTTGTAGCAAATACGATCACAGCAAATAATACCATGTATGTGGGATCCGGTCAAATTTACCAACCAGACTCTCCTTTATTCTACGAACAGTGGTTCTTCCACAATTCCGCGAACATATACGATAAAACACTATTATGTCGTGGCAATGCTTACGCAAGAGCATACTATGCGATGGATGAAAAAGACAATGGTAAGATTGCGAAACTTGTCTCAGAACAACGGGTCAATAAAGACCAGTATATACAGACAGGGAGTTTTTCAAAATCTTTAACAATCACAGGTCCGGGTCATTGGGGATTTCCACAAGTTGTCACATTCCCAAAAGCGTTTGCAGAAGCCCCAGCAGTCGTTCTCAATTTAAGAGATGGGTATAATGGTGGTTCATATGTATTGGTATATGGTGTCACAAGTTCCACAACAACAACATTTACTATTTATGCAACAATTTCGGCAAATAGAGAATACAATGAAAGCATTGGACTTTTCCACTATCAAATGACTTATATAGCAACAGGGAAGATGGTAGCATAGATATTCGTTTATTTTTCTATCCTTCTTAGTAAAAGAAGCAATGGGCGAATATAATCGAGTCCAATTACCAGTTTACGCATTGGGTGCGCCCGCGGTTCACTTTCGACAACACGAGGTTGCCGACGAAATTCGCGGTGTGGAATCGACGGAACGCGCTAACTCCGCGAATGCATTTGATAAAAACAGCATGATACGTGTTAAAGAACTACGCGCCGACAAGAATTCGGGAGTGGTTAAAACGACTCAACTTCTTGTAACAAATGCGAATTTTAACGCGGGAATCGGGCAACCTGACGCATGGGGTGTGGATATTAGAACGTTAGATTTTGACGGAGAACGTGCCGCCGCTGTTGTCCGATCGGGAGGCGCTGTTATTGGCGGTGGTTGTCGTGTGTCGGGTATGCTTGCATCCTCCGTTGCCGTTACCGATATTCCCGATACTCTACCTGAGCATGCGGACAATCCGCAACGTATCCGTATGTATACTCCGTGTGGAGATTATCCTTACGTGTTTGGAATGGTCAGAGTTGGGGTAGATAACGTAAATGCAACACAACCCGATGGAATTTTGGGAAATTGGTTATTACCAAATATTGCTATTCCTAAATCTATTGAGTCTATATGTCGTTCACAAAATGGTATTATCGGTCCAGCTTATACTTTCTTTGTTCAGGGAATCGGACGCGGTAGAGGTTGGGTGGAGTTTGATAATCAAAACCCCGCTACGTTTAATGTTTGGACAACAGAAGTAGGAGGTTATGATATTCTCATTTTCGGAATGCGAACAGATCCAGCGGCTGTGGCGGCTACACGTGGTCTCAATCCCGATAACAACCTAAATAACTTCTACGATGATCCGTTCCCAGGTGATCCCACACCATAATTATGTTTTAATATATTAAATGGCGGCACCCGCTCCACCTGAGCGTATCTTAACAGCGCAACTTTCATTAGCCGCGCCAGCAAATCACGTATTACAACATGCCGTTATCGATAATGTCGATGGTCTCGAATCTACCGAACTTGCACCTACTCTTAATACTTTTGGTGATACGCATAAATTGCGACTCAAAGAGTTAAGATGTGACAAAAATAACGGAATTGTGAAAACTACGAAACTCCTTGTTACAAATGCAAACTTTAACGCTTTTTATGGAGATCCCGATAGTTATAATGATGATAACAAGGTTACTAACTTTGCTTATGAATCGAGAAACGGAGCAATTAAATGTAGATCGGGTGGCGCTTATATTGGGGACGGACTAAGGGTCGGTGGTATCATCGGAGCGCCTCTAATCGTAAATGACCAACCAAACCCAGATGATGAAAACACACGTATTAGGACGTATTGCCCAGGTATGAATGAACCTTACCTAATTAAGATTTATACAATCGTTATTAGTTTACAGACAGCGGTAGCCGATGTTTTAGAACCGTTAGGAAATCATTATAGATATAGAGACACGATACCAGAGGACATTTACGCACTATGTAGAAGAACCGACGGAGCAAGACCGCGCCTAACGATACATATTATCCCCATAGATAATTTCGGTCAGGCGTTCCACTCAATACCTCTTTTAGATACACAAGATAACCAATTTATAATAAGAGCGACACAACTTGGAAATTATAGAGTTATTATGTATGCCGAAAGAAACGATGCAATCGCAACAGCTAACCGATTCGGTCAATATCTAAATACCAATCTATACAATCCCGTCGGCGGTAGCGATCCACAACCATAAATCTAAGGTATATATAGGGAATGGATGAAAAAACAAAAAAGTTTATTGAATCTGCGATAATGGTTCATGGATTGGACAAATTCGATTATAGCGAAACTGTATATAAGAAGGCAATGGAGAAGGTCGCCGTAAAGTGTCTACAATGTAACAAGACCATACAAACGTATCCATTTAACCATGTAAAAGGGAGAACCGGATGTAGGGAATGTTCTAAGAAACAATCACATGCATACAGAAAAAAGACTACATGGGGAATAGTTATAGAAGAGAAGCCGATTATGTTATATTTTGATTAAAGTTTCGAAAGAGAAATGAGCATCTTTCCGCATTTACCTTTGGTTATTATGCAAGTATCGAAGCAATTCGGACACGTCTTATGATAATGGAGCATTATGATATCGACCAACTCAAACGGAAATACTTTTGCTAAGATCGTTCGCATCCTACCAATTTCGTTTTTAATTTTTCTATATAATTCATAAATGAATCATCGCGGTTTCCATGTTATGTTAGATTACAAGTTCAATCATCCATTGATGGTGGGATTGGACAACATAGACACCACAACGAAGTGGTTAATGCAATTTTTTCAATCTATTATTCAAGAACAAGGTATCCGAGTTGTTCACAAGCATTGCGAGATTTTCGATGGTGGTGTTTCGCCACCGGGTTTTGCGATGGTATTACTTCTCGATGAGAGCCATTTAACCGCTCATTGTTATTCGGATCAAGGAATGTTAGCGATTGATGTATTCACTTGCGGAACAGAAGCGCAAAGTAAGACCTCCGTAATATCTAAATTGATAGATGAGAGAATAACAGAGATCTTTTCAGGGTTGGAGAAAGCGGAGAAGCAGATAGCAGCGCGATTTCCGAGTTAATCACACTGAGATTTTGAAGAAATATAACATGTATTATTGAATATCGTCATGTGTAACAGGTGTAACAGGTAAATCCCAAACTTCGCTCCTAGGGAGGCCAAAAACCCAAAACTTTGGGATTTACCTGTTACACCCGTTACACCTTGGGATTCACCTGTTACACGTTGGGATTCATCCGTTACACCTTGGGATTCAACTGTTACACGTTGGGATTCATCCGTTACACCTTGGGATTCATCCGTTACACCTTGGGATTCACCCGTTACACCTTGGGATTCATCCGTTACACCTTGGGATTCACCTGTTACACGTTGGGATTCACCTGTTACACATTGATTATCGATTGATTAATTGGACGTGTTACACTTGAAACACAATTTTGATACAGTAAAAAACAGAATCCAATCTCATCGATTGTTTAATTGGACATAATGCAACTCTGGGGTCATTTTTGATACAGTAAAAATCGAACCGCAATCTCATCGATTGTTTAATTGGACATAATGCAACTCTGGGGTCATTTTTGATACAGTAAAAATCGAACCGCAATCTCATCGATTGTTTAATTGGACATAATGCAGTAACCATCCCTTCCAACAAAATACGCCGCAATCTCAACGATTGTTTAATTGGACATAATGCAGTAACGAGTGAATTATTTTCAACCGATATCTCATCGATTGTTTAATTGGACATAATGCAGTAGCCATCTAATCCAACAAAATACGCCGCAATCTCATCGATTGTTTAATTGGACATAATGCAACTCTGTGTGAATTTTTGCGTTTTCCGATAGAATGGGCGGTGGACTACTTCAATCGTGATTATATCAATCGTGATTATATCATAAATTTATGTTCCTTCAATCGAGATTATATCGAATTTGCATAAAATACATATTAATCGCGTTTATATCAATCGAAAAATACGTATTTTTCATTTTAATACAAATTAATCGCGTTTATATCAATAAATCAATCGAGAAATACGTAATTTATCAAAAATTTATATAATTTTTATAAAATCATAATTTAATTGATATTATACCAATTAATTTAATCGAATTTATTTAAATTTAATTGATTTTATTAAAATTTTTGATTTATTTTTTAAATATTTTCGATTAATTTACACATAAATAAAAACAAATTTTAATCCTGAGCGACAGAGCGAAATGAGCGCGAAGCGCGAATTGAGCGATAGAGCGAGGGATTAAAATTTGTTTTTATTTATGTGTAATGTCATGTAAAGCCGAATTGTGCTCGAACTCGACCAAAACTGATGATCATGATTTGAATGCGTTCCTTCAGGACAATCTGCTCTTAGCCTATCAGGTGTGCCTCTGTCACTGATCTATTTGATTTGTTCAATGTTTTCGATTTCACATGGAATTAACCATGTTGCGATTGCAGACGGGGGTGTCGCGCGTGGGCCTCTCGGGCTCGCGGCGCTTCCTCTCCGTCTCGCTCGCCGTGTACGGGCGCATGTTCGCCCTCGCCGGGCTCCCCGAGTGGGACACGGACGGCACCCTCGAGGCGCACGCCCGCAAGAACCTCGTCTCGTACATCAACACTCTCGAGGTGGCCCCGCGCCGGTCCCGCGCGCTCGTCGCTGAGCAATCGCTGAACTCACTCCTGCGCAGACAAATCACTTGCAGCTACAAGAGGCGCGTTCGTCGGGCCCGGTCACCCTGTTCCGCCTGCAGCGGGAGAAGGTGCCCGCCCACAGCGCCGTCCACATCCCCAACCAGCACACCCTCTGGGACGCCGGTGCGCGCTGCGCGTGCCGCTGCCTGCCGAACTTCGGAACGTCGACGGAGCGCCGCCTCCGAGATCGAACTCGCGTCGACGTCTGATCATGACCGTGAGCGCAGTGTTCGAGACGATCGACGCGGGGCGTGGCATCCTCCACTGGCCCTCCCCCGCGGCCTTCCGGGAGGAGTTCCCCGACCCCGAGACCAACGACGACTTCTTCGTCCTGTGCGCCGTCACGACGCCCCGCTCCCCGGCCCGACAGCCGCTCGCTTCTATGGCCGTCCGATCGGCTGACCGGCGTATACGTATCTGGTTCAGGTCCAAGGACGTCGACGAGATTTACGAAGCTCTAGTTCAGGACGCGGACGCAGAGAGCGACCAAGCTTCCAAGTCTTTCACTGCCATCCGGTGATCTATTTTGATTTCCGATCCTCCTATAGCTAGCGATAGCTATAGGCCTGTACATGTTGATGGGGGCCAACTAACATCATGATCATCATCTTTTTCTCAGAGCATTCCTTATCGCGATGTTTGCCGCCGCCGCGATTTTATGCTTTGTTCTGGCTATATTCTTCTTCAGGTGGGCTTCTTCTTGATTCGTATCGATACCGACTGTTACCGCAAACTTAAGCTTAAGCTTGCGAAATTGTGCATCCTGCGCAGGCCGACTATCAATGCCGGTGTGTTTACGTCGGACATTGATGTGTCGTGTCGATGTCTTCGTGTTGATGAACGCGGGGCCGGGGCGCAGTGCACAAGGAAAAGGAGGACATGCTTCGCCTGTTCTTCGATATCCCCAAGCAGACGCTGGTGCGGCGGCTTTTGTACTCACTCGCCGCACTTCTGAACTTGTGTCGACATCATGCCTTTCTGTGGCCGCAGCACAAAATCATGCGCTTCGGCAAAGGTCCGCCCCCTACTATTCTTTTGAATCCATGTTCAGCGCGGCGAAGCTCTATATAGCTAGCCGTCACAAACACATCCTCGGATGCAGATAGGTCCGGCCTGACATACTCTGACGGTCGCGCGCGCGCGCGCGCGCACGCCCAGGCCCGATGACGGACGACGAGGAGGATGACGAGTTCGACGACGACGACTCGCTCTTCAACGTCGAGCACGGCGCCGGCAAGGGCAAGCTCGCCGCCAAGGGCGCCGCCGCCTCCGCCGCCGCCGCCGGCGAGGACGCCCGCCTCGAGGCCGAGCTCGCGAGGGCCGCCGAGGCCGGCAAGTCCCGCGAGGAGGTCATCAAGGTCGCCGCTTATTTATCTGATCTGCTTTTTGTGGCCCCTTATTTACGTCGCCGCCGTGCAGATGCGCAAGCTGCACCGCATCTTCGTGAAGGGGAAGAGGCGCTTCTCGGCCATCACCATCCGCTACGTCGCCGCCTTCCTCGCCCTCTTCTTCGTCTTCTTCGTCTGGTGAGCCGCGTCTCCGGCTTTCTTCGACGCGTGTACAGCGCTAGCAACGACGTTGACCGCACGCGTAACGCTCGGTCAGGTTCGTTTACGCGTACGTGGCGAGCCAGAGCTGCGAGTACTTCACGGCGGAGCGCAACTACGGCGGCCTGCGCAAGAGCCTCACTCGCATGGTGCGAAGCCCGAGGCATCGCACCCGCACGCTTGCAGTTGGACTGCGTCGATTGCGATGATGACGGGTTCCGTCGCGGTTGCGATCAGGTCTTCTACTATGCTCAAGAGCTCTTGGTCGGACGAGCGGGCACATTCGGCGCGGGTCATGCAACTGGCTCGTGCTTTTTTTCGTCGAGAAGGCGCTGATTTGGCGTGCACGGGTGCTTATCACAATGTTGATGTCGCAGAAAAGGACTACATCGAAGACCGCAACGCGTTGGAAGGCGCCATTCACCGACTTGCAGTGGCGCACCGGTCCCTCGAACATTGTGAGCGCCTATTGCGCATGCATCGATGGCGTTAGCTTCGGACGCTTCGGGTGACGCGGGGCGTCGCGGCAGCGAACAAGACGGAGGGCCTGCCGGGGATCGCGGGGCGGACGCGGGCGATGGACACGCTCCTCTTCGGGACCTCGTGCCTGGACGACCGCGTCGCCTGCTCGGCCGTCAAGAACGGCAACGGCCTCAGCCGCTACCTCAACTACTACATCGAGGTCCAGATCCGCTCGCGACCTCGCCCTCCGCACTAGTACTCTGCTCAAAACACATCCCAAGGCGCCATATCCATCTAGATGTCTGCAGCAATTAATATTGCAAATGCGAAATAATTGCGAGGTCGAGCTCACGACTGCGTGCACAGAATGCGCTCATGGTCATGCGGTCCCCGCGCCACCTTCTCACACCGGACAACCCGCACTTCCACGTGCGTAAGCGTTGAGCGCTGCGAATTTTAACTCGATTGCGACGGCCGCGCGCGTGCTCGTGCTCCGATCACACGCGACGCTGATTCGACTCGCATCGGCGCCGGCAGGAGCTGCGCGCGGCCGCGGAAACAACGCTGGAGGCGCAGCTGGCGGCCGCCAACTCCCTCCTCGAGAAGGAGGCCTACCAGGTGCGCGTGCCTTGAAGCACACCTCGAAGCGTGCCTTGCAGCCGGCGCTCACACGGGCCGCACCCGGCAGACGCTGGGGGAGTACCTGAGGATCCAGCAGTCGATGCTGGGCCTCGTCATCGGCGTCGTCGCCGCCGCGTACATGTCCGTCTTCCTTAATCTTCCTTAATCACAGCTCGCTTCCCTTGTAGTGATTTCGCCCCTGGTACGCGTGCAGCCTGGCGTTCCGGACGACAATCACGTCCGTCAAGGACGACGCGCGCCGCACCATGTTCCTCGTGCGCTTCCGTTCGAGCCCGAGGAAGAGATCTAGAGCGCGCGGGGCCCTGCTGACGCCCGAAATTCGCGTGCGCGCAGCTGCTGATGATTCCTTCGGAAATTATTGAGACCGTCGACTCGATTCGCGTCCTCCTCATCCAGAAGGCCGCCGCCTCCGTCGGCGTGCAGTGACCAGCTGCAGGCTCTGGATTGTATAATTTCTTTGAGCATCAATATCGATAGCGATGAAGCTTGAAACTGTCAGCTTGGAAGGTGCATGTCACATTTTACTTTCAATACCGATCGCGCGCGCTCAACTTGCGGCCGTTGCAATTGGTGTTGTAAGAAGTAGTTATACATGTACAGCTTTGATTTGCAGCGTTCGGAATTGCGCCCGGCTCCGCCAGCGCTTATGGACCTGAGGTTAGCTTGAACTTTGTACAGCTTTTCTTAATTGCCATTGTGGGCAGTCCCCTCGCAGACATTGAAGGGGCTAGCTATAGTGTAGTTTCGTTTCTTATTTATTTGCATGTATCGATTTATTCTCTTGCGATTCCGAATGCCTCGTCGGTCGGTTTGTAGTGAACCTCACAGTTAAAACCCCGCATCGCATTAATAGACCTCATCGATAATCAAAGCAATTTACGATCGATTCCTTACCAATGCCCGATAGGAATCGTAATTTGCTCACTTTCCCCAAAAAACCATGACCCCCTACCTATGCCTCTCATATATATCTATCGACTTTATTGATAAATCACATTTTCTCTCTTTACCCATGACCCCCTCCCTGTGGTTTTACTGTAAGATTCTATTGTATCTATACGGAAAAAAGGATATACTATATCCTTTTTTAATGATAGATCTACCTTGGGGATATCGAACAGTATCCATTGTTGAAAAACAAAGGAATCCTTTATTTCCACGAGATACAATAGAATCATACAGTAGAATGTCTATCGTAAAAAATGACAAGAATTTAACAATCAAATATAGTAACGATGGATTGCCCTATTTGCTTTAATAAAATGAAAAGTCATCGTATGACTCAATTAGAATGCGGTCATAACTTCTGTAAAAAGTGTTTCGATGATTGGTATAAAGCAAGTGTTAAACAAATCTCTGTTTTTCCAGCGTGTAAAGGAAAACCATTCTGTGAGTCGGATAATTTATTTGCACTTAATCTGAGTCTATCTAAAACATGGATAAGTTGCCCAATCTGTAAGCAAGATTACACATATGTGAATTGGAAAGCATCACATGGAAATTCTAAAACGCCTAAATTGGAAAAGGTTATATGCAAAATTTGGTTTTCTGTAAATGGATGTTCAAGTGTAGACGCATGCGATCTTATCACAGACTTTAAACCACAACTTCTAAATTACATTCCTTTATTAGACCGGAAACCATTAGAACTCGGAGAACAACCGAAATATCCACACACTTTAAGAACGATTAAGTATGTGATGGAATGCATTGAAAACAATGAGACCGAATTTCACATGTGTAACTGTATGTGTAGTGATAAGAAATGTGCGAAGGTAAACATTATCTCAGCTAAAACATGTGATTGTTTAAATCATTCATCGCCAAGAGACTTTGAAAATTGGCTTAAAACATTTGATCCAGAGTCTGATGATTGGTTAGAGAGAATGAAATTTTACAATCGTGCAAAATTCCGTATTCTCTCAAAACATGGTATTTAAATGAAATGTTCAACGGGACAAAAAATGACAATCTTTTTTTTAGAAGTTAAACATATAATACAAATGGATCCATTCGTATACTACGGCAACACCACGAAAGAACCGATGAATTACTATGGTGCTTTCATGTTGGATATTGAGAATCCAGAATTACATAAAGATCTTCTCGAAAACAATGGGGCTAAATGGGATACCGCTTTACAGTTATGGTATGTCGAAAACGAAAAAAACGAACTTTTAAAGCAATTTCCTGTTAAACATCCTGTCAAAATCGACCAAGAGTATTTTATAAAGTATTGTCCCCGTTATTTCGTTGCCGATATTAAAGCAAGACTTCCGGAGATTGAGGCAAAACGTATATTTACCCAGGCATCATTACGTAAATACATAAAAAAACAAGGCGCCATATACGATCCTCAGTATCGTTTATGGTATGTTAATAATCCTGAAAGTGAGATATGTAAGATCTTTAAGATGTTCTCACTTATGGAGGTAGAAGAACTTAGAAGACCTGATTATTTGTAAAATGTAACGCGGGTAAAAAATGACGCCCCTTTTTTAGAAGTTTACACACTGTAACCATGGCGATTACCAAAGAGTATTTCGCGAATCATTTGGGATTTTACGTTAATCCAGATTTATCGGAAGAAGAGCGCATAAAAGCAATAACCGATAAGGTGTTTACCGATACAACCGGGTGTAATCTTTCGAAGGTTTCAAGACATACCATCCCATTTAGCCCCAAGGGCTTTAGCTTCATCTTTTTGTTCAAAAGGGACCTCAATATAGATTTTCTCCATTTCCTACTATACGAATATATAAAATTTTACCTGGTTCGGATCCTAGTACTAGCCCTTATAGCTGGAGCCTTATCATAGGATGCTACAGCCTCTGCCCCACCGGCTAATTTCTCGGTTCCGGCTACTCTTAGATTCGCTAGCTCCCTTGAAACCCTCTTTGTTCTCTGGACCCTATCCTCGATCAAGCTGCCCTTTGGGACTGATTCGGCCGGATCTATGCCCTCTCTGTGGATCTGTCTAATTGCTGCGGCCTCCTGCCTCACTGTATCCACTGTACTTGCGGAAGGCTCAACGATTGCTTCAACTTCCGATATGATCTGCAGCTCATGAGGCTTGAAGATTCGATTCAAAGGTACACCCTGGGCATCTACGACCTGGATTCCATTCCCGGCCCTTCCTGCAATCTTGTAGACCTCTCGACTGTATCTCTGAGTGGCCCCCTTGTCAAACTTAGACCTAGGCAGCAAGACTCGAACGAACAGGCCGGGCTTGAATTTCTCGAAGATATCATCAACAATTGCTTTCTTTTTCGATAAAATGAAACTGCGAATGCGAGCCATATCCTCTAACCTAACATCTATTGGTCGCATACCTATAGTCCTATTAACACTGGAATTATAATTCAGAACAAAGTCCTCTAGCTTATCCATAAACTTGACTGTGTTGAAAGCGATGCAGTAGTTATTGATCATCGTTTTGAGGGTGAAATGGAATCGATTCATGATGCCTAAACTCGTGTGATCCCCAGCCTGTTTAAACCTATGCTCGATTCCAAACTCCTGGATCACTGCCTGGAACTCTTTCGCTTTAAACTCGGAACCCAAATCAGTCTCTAACACCCTCATTGGAGCGGGAAGCTCACCCAATACCTCTCTAAATGCAGTCGCAACACTGACTCCCTCTTTATTCTTTAATTTCTTAGCGTAAGCCCTCCTGCTCGTGATCTCAATAAGAGTGAGTACCGCAATGTACCCCGCATTGTACTTTCCGTAAGATAAATAGAATATCAGATCGGCCTGGTAGGTCCAGGGTGGAGCTGTGATTGGAATGAATGTGGACTGCGATGCAGGGGGTGGCTTCTTGTTAATCTGCATAAACTCTTGCTTTTCTGCCACCTCTTTGACCTCGTTATAAGTAACACTCGGATCCTCTTTCTTCAGCTCCTGATAGATCGTATGGGGATGCTTGTAACCTGTTTTAGGATCGTACATTCGCCTAACTATTTTATTCGAAGCCGGACTCACGGTTTTAAAAGGGACATCCCCTACTACATTTACCTTTGCTTCTCTTTTACTAATTCTGCCTTCTACTCTCTCTGTATCTGGGATCGGAATGGGGAGCAGGGTCGTTTCGGTCTCATCCCCAGCCCCTCGCCTCACTATTTTCGATGCCATCCTATAACTATACAAATTCTATTTTTTGCTGCTGTTGCATCCTTGATGAGCCAGCTTGCAGTTCGACTTGATGTGAGCCTCTTTATTATTAATCCTATCGACAGTAAGCCTGTACCTTAGATCCTTTGCCTGGAGGGAAAGGGGTTCGGTACACAGAGAGCAGATTCGCTTCTGCTCCTTGAGCTGCTCAATGATCCACTCGGGTGTAATATAATCATCATCGTTATAATCTCGGCCCGCTTTCTGATCCTGGCACTTGTATGCCCGAACCTTGGCCTTCAGATGCTCGAAGATCTCGGATTTAGCCTCGAACTTGTGGAGCTTGGTATAAATGAGAATCTCGCTCAAATCTCGGTTGCGAGTCAGAGCAGTCCAGAACCACTCAGGAGTAACATGGCAGAACGAGGCCTCACAGACGACAATGCCCGAATCGTAGGTGAGTCCTTGAACACTGTGGCATGTTCCAGCATAGGGTAGGTTGAACTTTTCCAACAGAGCAGTGGGGAGAGAGAACTGGGTCCCATCAAACACATCCTCCAAAGTGACCTGGTTCCGATTGATATCGACTATGGTATAACTGTAATTAGTGAAAGCCGCTACTTTCTCATCTTTTTTACCTCGGGTCACACAGATATATTCACGACAAACGATTTCGATTCCTTTGAAAAAATTGATTCCGTTCACAAGGATCCCCTCGGTTTCGGGGTATATACGTTTATGCATGGTTCGGTTGTACAGGTAAGCCATCTCGTTTCTATAGCATACAGCCCTGTAGGAATCAGGAATTTCGTTTAGATCAGTTGCAGTTCTGAATCCGTATTTATTTACTATTTCTGTAGGAGCAAGTCCGTTCTCAAAGAGATCGACCTTGATTGCTTTCAGCTTCTCTCGATCCTCAGGCTTGCGATGCCTCTTGTTGATCATCAGCTGCAGTGTGTTGGGGAAGATGCTTGAGATAGCATCGCTGTAATATTGTTTGGGGTCAGCCACAGCAAGAGCATCATTTATGGGAGCGTTTTGGTGGGGGTCTCCATTGCAGTAGAATTTCTTATCCGAATACTTGTTTATGAATTTTTTGATCTTTGCAAGGTCCTTTACTTTATAGGCATAGACCTCATCGAATACTACATGGGAAAAGCCTTCCATAAACTCATTGACCTGTGAAGCCGATAGGGCCTCTTCACAGGTTTGCTCATTTGAGACTCGCAGACCCAGAACACTGTACAGGGTGGCCACCTCAATGCGGCTTGCAGCTTCGGGCTTCCCCAATCTGATGCCCATTTCTTTCAGAGAGCATCGGAACTCGGCCGCTTGTTTGTTGTAGGGGCAAACTATGAGTCCGTTGATGTCATTTTTTAGCAGGTAGACCATCAATCCGGTCGACTTTCCGGCTCCTGGAAGCATTCCAAGGGTATTGACATGATTGAACTCATTGTAAACCTTGGTATAAGCGTCCGAATCAAATTCGTTTCGAAGGCAGAAGGAATTGATATTCAAAAGGGGATCCTCAATTTTAATAGGCTTCGGGAGGGTCCGAATGCGAATGGGGTTCATTGGGGGCTTCTTGTTCGGAATATAGGAGAAGCGACCAATGTTGGCAAATGAGTTACGATCAAAGGGCTTTGAGCTATACCTTCCTTTGATATACAGGCAATCAGTGTGGATTCCCACGACCTCGTAACCCTTGCTTTTGAGTTCCTTGTACTTGTCATACATTTCGCTGCGAACTCGATCGTACATTGCGAACTGGATCGGAAGGAACCCGTTAATGAGATCCTTTTGAGAATCAGTTCTCACATAATAGATGTGGCCATCGAAATCCGAAAGGTTCTTGACCAGAGTATCAGTTTTCGCACAAAAGGTGAATACTTCCACCATTCCGCCCACCTGCTGGGCATAGATATCAGCCTCGGACTTTTTGCAGAACAACCTGGTCTTGGATCGCTTATCGAGTCGCTTTCCTAGCAGACCAATCACTTCTACGAGAGTAGCCTTTTTCTCGCGAGGATTCAGGTCGCTTGACATTATTTTCTGGATCAGCCTTTTTGAGGGGTTGCTTACGAAAAATGATGGGCGGTTGTAGCCTGTAATAGTCACGAGATCCTTGATGTCCTCCCAGTGACGTTTCAGAGTGTACCCTGTGATCAAGTTCGAGTATGATGCAGCCTTGTAACGATCGAGCAGGATCTGAATTCCTGGATCGCAGATGCGGGATTTGTATCCAACTGGCTCATCATCAATATCCTCTTCGTATGTATCCACTCCTTGCATGTAGGTTCCAGTATCGAACTGCTGCACATCAATCACATAGAAGGTATCCTCCTCAATTGGGTGACCATCATAGGGGCGGATGCCATCGAAAATATTGAATACTGGAAGCTTCTCGATCTTGCTAATAACAGCTGGGTAGCATTTGCACATATCCACTGCAGTGTATTTAGTTCCTGGCTTCGGCTTAATGAAATAGCCATTCAGAGCAGAGCGATTGTAATTAATAAGGGCTGTTCGGAAGCCCTCCTCGTACTGTGAAATTGTGTCGGTGTTAATCAGGGCTTCCTTGAATTCTTGACGAATAGATTGGACCTTTTTGTAGTAAGCCTCAGTCTCAAACTCACACTGAACCATGTGATCAGAAACGGAGGGATTAAATACGGAAAAGAATATTCCACTCGCTTTGAATATTAGAGTTTTAATCTGTCCCCCTTTCATTCCGAGCTTTGGTTCGTATTGTAGGCGATCCAAGAAAGTGAACAGAAGCTCATCCATGGACCCAGTGTAGACGATTCGGACTGTAGCTTTCTCCTTATCAGCTTTCAATCCCATGGTCGCAATCTTAAGCAGATCGGCAGGTGTGTGGGCGAACATATCGTATTGCTTGGTCTCGGTGATTTGGTAGGATGAGTTCAGCGAAGCTTCGGAAGGGTTTTCGGTTTCCAGGTCCATTTTCTTGAAATTCTTCTCGAGGGCTTTGATGTTATCGTTGTAGCAGTAAACGTGGTTATTGTGTACCATGAAATTCATGCATTGCGGATGCAGATCCTTATTCACGGGCATCTCTCCCTGTGGGTATCTGTACTTGAGCTTGTTATCCTCCGAGTAAACACGGAATCCCAGCCTGCAACGATCCGCGAATTTTCGGAGCTGCCTCAGAGTGAGGGACATAGAGGCTCCCTCAGTATATTCCTTTCCGTGGAAAAATCGATACAGACCCTCGTAGGTCATCTCAATGTCCTTGTACTTCCTGTTTCTGTGACAAGCTTCCATTGAACGAGAGTACAATGAGATCAGCATATCGTAGACACAGGCATTCGATTTTCCGGAAGCAGGCTTGATGATTAATTCCTCGATCGATTTCGCCTCGGGATTGAGATCGTAATTAATGTACTGGCTCACAGCTGCGGTACATCGCATCGATTCTTCGAGTTCCTCATCGAGAAATTCTTCTTGAACGGCTTCCTGGGCTTCCTCCTCAGCCTGAGCCTCCACCAGAACGATTTCGTGAATTTCCGCAAAATAATCGTACCAATGCTGAATTTCGCTTGCAAGTCGATCAGCCCTAAATACGGTCTCAACAACATACAGGAAATCAGCGACCATATAGTGTCTCTGGTTTAGCACAAACCTCGTAACGAAACCATCTTGGGCTATTTGTCGCAGCATCCTTACTGGAATTGTGATTGAAGCCCTTTTCAGGGGTCGGTACATGCGACCTTCGAAGCGGAGTGGCTGATCCCTTGCACGACCAGTGGGTTCAGCATTAATCTCAGCCCAGAGTCTGAAAGTGACCCGGACAATAGCGTCGTCGGGAAACTGGGCAATCTGCCGGAAAAATTGAGTTAGCTGCCTGTTCTCTCGGGGTCTCGTAGGTTCAGCCTCAATGGCTCCGATGCGACCGACCTCTCGATCAAATAAAGCCTGGCGAACCCCAAGCAGCGATTGCAGGGTATATCCCCTTGCAGGCCGTTCGATATCGAATATTGACTGGATGTTTTTCAAATACAGCTCCAGCATGGTTTCGGGAACCTTGGATGTTCCCGAGAATTTGCGCAATAATGCATCAGCGGTTCTCTTGGTGAACAGGTTCCGCTGGATACCAAGGTTAATCAATTCAATCGCTTTTGCTTTCAAGCCTTTTCTTCTCTTGTAACTTGCGCGAGGCATTGTTTACTTTAAGCCAAGAAAATAAATGCCGCAAGAAGAAAAAAACTCTTTTTTCTCTAAGTTATATAAATAGATTTTCCTTAAGTCATTTTTTGTTGACCACAGCGATAAAATCATTTTTTCTTTTTCGATAGAAAAGCATGCATAAAAATAATATATACAGAGCTGCAAACCTCAGCATTCATTGTGTCTCCTTGTTATACTTGCGGGGTCTACCGGGTTTAGGGGGATTTTGGGATGTCTCTGCCTTTTGTTCCTCAGCAATAGCAGCGAGTTTTTCGGCGTATTTCCTATGATAGTATGCAAGCGATGATGCCTTCTTCTTTTCTCTGAACTCGGCATCATTCTGGTATTTCTCCTGTTTTTTATAGCATTGCCTTTCGAGGCATTGCTCCTTTGTTTTCTCATACCTAGCCTTGCGGACTGCCAGCTGTTTGGCTCGGAATTCGGGATCACTGTGATACCTTTCCCTGTACTTTTCGTTCCGCGCTTTTTTCTGCTCTGGGGACAGCTTGTATGGAGTTCTCTTTTTAGGCACTTCTGCGATTGCAGGGGTAGTTTCGATATCTGCCATCTTCCTATTAATAGCCAAGAAAAGTTTTTTCTCTAATTAAATTAGGGGGTTATCCTTAAATCATTTTTTGTGATGCAGCGAGATCTAATACTTCCTTGGTCTTCCTGGACCTTTGCCTAATAAACCTTGCTCAGCTTTCCTGCGATAATAGGATGCCAGGGCTTGCTGCTTTTTATACTCTCTATATGCTGGGTCCTCTCTATATCGTTTCTGCATTGCTAGAATGTGTCTAATAGAACCCTCAGTAACAGGTTCATCACTGGTAAACTCGATTAAACTAATAGTGTCCTCCATTTATATTCCCAGAGAAAACGTTTTCTGCTGGCAGAGAACTTCTCCTTGGATACTCCTGTTGCTCATATGTATACTCTGTGGGGTCTGCTGGCATTGACTCCACAGAAACTGTTGATCTCCTTCTCTCTCTTGCTTCTGAGGCATTATCCTCAGTATCTGACATCTCAAACTCTATTGTTGTGTCACAGCATCCACTGTGGCAATTGCTCACCACATGCAGACTGAGCATCTCAATAAACTTTCGTATTATATCCATGTCTCTAATAAAACAGAGAAAATTAAAGCCAAACTCGTCTTTTATATACTGTGGGAGCTACTCCCTTTTCTACTTCAGCTTTAGTGGCACCAGGTTCAATGGTTCCCTTTTGGGTCTTTGTTTTCATTTCATCTACTGCTTGCTCATCGATTTGGTTCTCTTTCTTAGCAATAAACTGTTTATCTGGGACACCAGTAATGCCCATTTTATAAACTTCCTTTCGAAGCATCTCCTTGAGCTTGGCTCTCTCTTTCTTCTCAGTAACATACTGCTCTAAGGCACTGGATTTGGCTTCCAGATCTTTGAGTTTAGCAGTCATCTCATCCCATTGAGCCTTGGGAATTCGATGAATATTTTGAGTGGGAGCAGTCTTGTATGTGACTTCACCAGCCATAGACTGGATTACCTTGTCTGATTCTTTACTGAGACCCTCACCTTTGCGAGCCAGTGATAGATCTTGCAAGCCTAAACCTTTATCATCAGCAGCACCAATAATTCGCCTGGCTCCCTCAGCTACAGCCTTCATCTTTGAGGCTTCAGGTGAAATGTTGAGTTGGTCACTGGTTGAAGCCTGTGGGGCTTTGTCATCAAATGATTCCTCATAGGCAGCATTGAGGGGGTCTTCTTGTTGTTGAGAGGGCTTCACTTCATTCATACCATTGAATTTCAGTGGGTCTGTGTTAATGGATCCATTGTTTCCACCACCTGAATAGCCAACAGCCCCAGCTGGGATCCCTATCTTTCGTTTGGGAGGCATTGTATCTTTATTAGAATGAGAGATAATTTTATAAACCGCGTTTATATCGCATCAATTTATTGCTATGGACTTGGCTTTTCACTTCTTTAGGGGCTTCCTCTTTCTCTGGTGGTTTCAGTTCATCTTCTTTCTTTTTGGGCTTCCTGTGGAAGCGAGGAAAATCAAAATCTCCAACTAAATCGGCTTTATCAACATAGTAGCCCACATTATACTTGAAAGAAGTATAAACAATGAATTGATACGAATGCACATACTCCTCAAAAAGTTTATAGAAATCTTCTTTGCGGGGAAAAGTAGAAAACTCCTCTGCAAATGCTTCCAGCTCTTTTTGATTGCTTGCACAAACCATAATTACTATATCACTATTGCAGCGAATTACACTTGCAACCTTCCGCAATTTCTGAGAAATAGTTATAATTGATATATTGACATGTCTGCCACGAACATAAAGCATTCCCACTGTTTTATCTCGACTGAGATCCAGCTGGTCATTTTCTATCATATCTTCTAAAATCACCAGCATATGGTTAAGTTCTTCTCCTTTCTCCCTTTTTGCCTCTCTTTCTTTTATAATTTTCGACATGTATTGGGGGTCCCATGCACCCAGTTGCACTGTAGCAGCTTTGTCCCAAAAATGTGAGAATGACGTAGCGGATATAATAAGGGTTGTATCAATTTTTTTCGCATCATGCAGCTGTTTCAAATAATACTTTACAGCTTCTGTTTTTCCGCATCCACTTTTACCTAGTATGAGTAGTCGGAAAGGGGGTTCTATCATTTCTCCAGCATTGAATTCCTCCAGATCAGAACTTGGTATTGGCATTGTGTATCTTTCTATAAAGAAACAGATAAAAATAATGCAAGGTGACTGAATATGGTTTACAGGTTAGAAAGGAATCTTTTAATGCAGCCCTCAATATCAGTTTCGGTGTATGGGATTCTTAGGAGTTTGATATTATTAGCTTCACAGTACCGATTTTTAATTCCATCACGAATTTGGGTATCTTCAAAGGCCTTCTGACCTCCAAACTGTTCCACAGGTTTGAAATGTTGTATACCATCATATTCAATTGCAATTTTGAGAGATGGAATATAAATATCGAATGGGAGAACTCTTTTATGCTTGCAATCAGGAAATCTGTGGGATATTGAGAAGTCTAAACCAATTTCTTTTAGGGCTGCTTGAACTTTCGTCTCACCAATAGACGATCTACATGACAGACAGCCATACCCATTGAGAAAATCACTTGGTGTCTTTTTGAATTCAAGATCACAACTCTTACAGATAATGGTAACTTTTGTTCTTGCATTAACATACTCAGCTTTAGATAAGTCATATTTATCCCCGTAGAGTTTTAATGCCCTCTCTGTAAACTTCTCAATCCCCATTTGCAACTTATCTTTGATGCGATCCATTTTACATTTTGCATGCCCATCTCCTTGCATGTGTTTGTGTGGCTTTTGAGTGAAATATTCCTGACATTTCTTGCAGAAAATTGTTATAGGGTCATCTGTCCTTATATAAACAGACTCCGAATAATCGTACAGATCTTTATGTTTCTGCTTGGCCCTTTCAACAAACTCATCTTGAGTCAACCTATGCGATTTTCCTTTTTTGATATTCCCACAAGCTGGACAGCCACATTTAGAGTTTATGTGACTATGGGCAGCTTGAATAAACTCAGTGTTGCAAATTCTGCAGACTATAGTAATTTTCTTCATTACCCCATGAAATTCAACTTTCGAATAATCATACTTTTCACCATGGACCTGAATAGCCTTGGCTATGAAAGTTTCACGAGTATGCGACATTTGACTTTTTAAATGTTTTCAAAAATAAATAATCACTTTTTCCTTAAATGCCTTACGATATATCGTAACAATCTATAAATTAATTCTGCGTAAACCATCTTTGTCCAAAATTATATAGGAATGCATGAGAGCGCGAACATTAACATCGATTACCTTATCTGAAGGCATGTACAGGGTGAGGAATGAAGAGGAGGAATTTGTTAAATCAACATAACCAGACTGGGCAATATTTCGAATTGCCTTCTCTCCATCAATGCAGAAACTTAAACCTGAAAGGACATAGCGATCAGCAACCTTATCCATGTTAGAGCATTTGAAGGCATCAGCAATTAGCTCAGCACCTTTGAGTAGGGAAATTGGCTCAGTGGCATAAAGTCGCTGTCCATTAATTTCAACAGTGAAAGTAATATCTTTGGAGTTGGCATAGGTCTTAAGAACACTGTGGGAGCCATTGGATTTGTCAACAGTTTCATGATCACGAACTGAAACAAGCAGAGCATATACAAGACCTGAGATTTGAGAGAGGTTAATTCGATTGGGTTGGGCATTGCCCTTGGCAGGGAAAGCACTAGCATCTACAAATCCAATATCAAGGGAGGGAATAGCCATGCCAGTAGTCTTTACTTTTTCAATTACAGTAGCGAAAAGCTCATCAGAAACATTAATAGCATGCATGTAAAGGCGAGGAGAAGTAATAGAAATGACAGGGGTTGTTGCACCAAGAGTAAAGTCTGTGATGTTTTGACCAACATTTGCCAGAACAGTTTCAGCAGGGGCAGTTCCAAGACCATCATCTTTTGAATAATCTACATCAGCTGCTGCAACAGTAAGACCACGACCACCATAGGAAGTTTCAACATAACCCTTTCCAGCATCCTTAAACCAAACAGTAACAACCATTTCACCAGATAAAGCACCAAGGGGAAGGTAGTGATTTAGCCAAGGCACAGGAATTTCAACGAAAAATGAGCCACCAAGGCGGTTGGTTCCATGAGCAGGAATGCCATGAACCATGCCCATTGATCGCTTCTTTTTAGCTAGTTGATCCTCCGAATAATAGACCAGGGGAAATGAGCAAGGAAATCAGATGGAATATGGTAGGTGTAAGATCCATAGGTAATTTCAAGTCGCTGAACTAAAGCACCAACTGGGCGAGTGTATCCATTGCGAACTAGGTCAGTATCACCAGCAAAAGTGATGGCTGGAAGGTCGAAAGCAAGTTCGAGTTTTCCACAGAAATTGTAGCGAGGTAGCTTGAAGGAAATGCGATTTCCAACATTATTCTCAAAAGTATTGCTGGGATTCACAACAACTAGAACTGGCTTAGACTTGGATTCGAGACCAAGCATAAGGGAGTTATCCAGGAAAAAGGCTTTCGCCTCCTCTGGGGTTGTTAGGGCTTCTTTCAGCGAAAGTCTTTGAAGAGTGGAAGTGATATCCATTATATTCTCTTTTATTATACTGCAACATAAAAAATCTACCAATGATCCTTAATTTATGCGAAGCTTGTAATAACTGGATAGGAAGGGTGAAGCTGCGACATTCTCATCTTAAAGTATTCATAAACTGGGTCTCCTGCTGGCTCATCACCATAGCGAATTTCAAAGGTCAGATGAACAGGTTGACCCTCAAAATCAATTGGTTCATTTACAGCATTAACAATATCAACCGAGAAAGTGGATAATCCAACCTTTTTGTTATAGTATTTATAAAGTGGATGAGCCTCTGTTGAATTGTAAACAACATGCTCACCATAATCTTTGTCAGGAACCACTATTTTATGGAAGTAACCAGTCAGAAGACCATCCCCACATTGAACCAGATCACCCAGCTCCTTTACTCTCACAAACAAAACACTGTCCCTGGTCTTCTCAGGCTCAAAAGAAGATATAATGCCATTCACTCGACCATCAGTAAAGATTCCATCAGTGAGAGCATCATAAACTTGGGATTTGATTGGGGAATTCCCATATCTTCCAGGATCAAGACCAAGCAGTCTAGCTGAACTCAATAGCTTTTGGATTGTTTGTTGGCTTGGGTTTACAGCAAGTGAGAAAGCCAGGTAAAAAGGCACTGCCGAGTGGAATATAATTCGTTTCAGTGACTCATCCCATTTGCAGCGAATGGATGGTTGGGGAGTTCTGCCTTCGAATTTTGAGTTGATTACATTCACCAGCTGTTGGTGGCTTTGGATGGGGGTCTCGCGATTTACCATGAATTGTTTCCATTGTTCAAAATCAGCAGCTGGGCGAGTTGTTGGAATTCCTGAGCTTCCAGCTCCTGGAGTTTGTTCCGAATAATAAATACTAAATGTGTTATCAACTGTGACATCTCCTGCTTTGGTTTCACCACTCACCATAGGGATGCTGTTATAAAATTCGGCTGAGACCAGTCTCACAGCCCTCACATTCTCATAACTACTGGGGAGTCGAGCCACAAAGCTTGATGTGGGACCATCACCAGAGATTGTATTAAATGAGCTAACCTCGATGTAATCCACAGGCATTCTTCTTTTATCTATATTTATATATTAAAATGAACCGGCTCGTTAATATTGATAGCAGGGATAGAAGCCAAGGACAAAATGAAAACTCTTACAGGGTCACCCTCACAACTCCAGTAGAGAGACCAAGAGAATGCAGGGTTCTCTATGCAGAGATTCCAAACAGTATCTATAACAGTGTGGGGACTGATCATTTAACAGTTCAGTTTAATTACCAAGATGGTTCATATAACCAAGTGATCACACAACAAGTGTATCCCCTTCCCAGTGGCTACATCAATCAGGGTCATTTTGGGGTAACACACCCTTATAATTATGGGCTGAACTATTCAAGCTTCCAAACCATTGCAGGCAAAACAGTAGCTTTTGAGTTCAAGATATTCTATAACCCAACTACCTATAAAGTGGAGTTTTACAGTAACCATGAGTTTCGTTTTATTGCAAGCAACCAGAGAATAGGGAAGCTTTTGGGTGTGAGTTCTACTGAATACACCAATGGGTATTATAGCACTCCTCCTGTTGGTGGATCACCCTATCGACCTGAGAACCTGTTAAAGTATGATGGCAAACCTATTACACCTGATCACCCAGCATGGGGAACCACCTTTTCAGGACCCAGACTCTCATCTAAGCCCTTGCAATATTATTTTGACAGCAGAAAGATGTCTGATATGAATGCTGAGCAGTATCTATACATGCACATTAAAGAGCTTGCCCCTTTTGCCAGCAGACACAATATAATTCCAAAATCGCAACCACAAAACCAGGGAGCTATCCTTAGATTGCAATTGAGTAAGGATATAGGTGGCTATGTTTACCATAGTGGTGAACATGCAGAATTCATTCAGATAAATGACAGAAACCTGGTGATAAGGGAACTCACAGTTGAGTTTAAAGATTACTTTGGTGAACTGATTGATATGAATGGAATCGATAATTCTTTTCAGTTGGAGTTTATCGAATAAAGGCACCTGTAAAGTCAACTCTCATTGTGGGAGCATTCACATACACAAGGGGATAAATGCGAATATATTTAATTCTGAGAGAAAAACCTATGTAAAAAGCATCCTTGATGCTGAGAGGAAATCCACTCAATAGAGCCACATCACCTGAGTTGTGAGCATTGTTAATGTTCTCACAGACATATATTTTGTTCTGCCCATCTGATCGAATAAAAGACCAGTTGATCCCATCAGTGGATGTTGCCACATTGAAAGTCTTAATAAAAGCATTGGTGTCCCCTGATCCATAGGCAATCACAGAAGAGAGTTCAAAAGTATATGGGAAAGCAACTTGAAGGTATTCAGTGGGGGTTTCCCATATCTGCTCAGGAGCAAAGGCTCCAGCTTCCCAGCCAAATGCTGAAGGTCTTGCCATGAAAGGCTCTTTACCTGTCACAGAGGATGAGGCAGTAAAGGCATCATCTGCAAGCTGATACCAATTGGCATCCAAAGGAGGTGATGTAGTGAGAGTGGATGAAATGTAAGCCTTTGAAGGGTTCTTTAGTTCATAGTTTGCTACTAGTAGGCTGCAAAGCTTATTAATCATATCATTGTTTGCTGCTATGTAAGTTTCAGTGAAGGAAAGCATGTCTGGGATTTTAGATGTGTCATCCAGGGAGCTTACTATGTGATTTGGAAGAGGGACTGATAGCCTATAGTATCTCCCATAATCCTGATCATAGTTGTAGGGTAAAAGCTCCTCCATTTTATCAAGGGCAGAAAGCTCACTTGCAGCCATGAGCATGTTAATCAATGGGCTTCCATCTGTTGAGGCAATCCATGAGAGAATACCCCAGCTGTTTACAGTCTCATAAGCATAACCCACATAATCAGACTCTAAATGTGGGTCTACCTCACCACAAGAGATGCTTATTACTATAATATCATCATCATCACTGTAAATCTTCTTTGCATGGCTGTAACCACACACACTGGGATTATTGTTTCCCGAAATGGCACCATCAATGAGACAGACATATACTCCCCGATTGAAATCAACAATGCTTACAGGAGAGAAATATGTAGGAGCAGCAGAAGTAGCCCTAGCAGCAATCTTACAAGGCATAAAGTTGTAATTGTTGTCATTTGTGATAAATATTGGTTTCATATTCTGAGTATCAAAGGATGTGATCACAATGTCCTTAAGGAATCCTGTATTAGTGATTCACCAGTAACTGAATTGATTGCAGTCTCCAAGGGTCCCACATCATACTTTGTGTTAAATAGGGCATTTTCAATGATATTTCGAGGATTTGCGAAAATCAAGGGCAGTTGAGTTAGGTAAATATTGTGTAAATCGTTTGCTGTCAGTTTAGGTTCACCTGGTTTATCAGGATGCCTGATGTTTAACCCAATAGCAATGATCCCACCAGTGGAAGTTCCACTCACAAGATCCACAAGATCGATTATTCTCCTGCCAGTTCGATTTTCGATTTCTTTGAGCAACCTGGTAATGATAATGCCCCTTGCACCCCCGCCAGAAAGACTTAAAGCGACCTTGAGAGGCATCTTTTACTTATCAGGAATTTTATAAATCCATATAGTAAAAGCCATGAGCTTCAATTACCCACCCAATCTAGAAACCATTCAAGATGATAATGCAAGCAGCACCAAGCATGTGAACTTTGATAATATTAAAGTAAAGGGTTCAGTTTCAATTGACCACAGCTCTGATAATTCATCAAAGACTCAATCAAGGGAGCATGCTTTATCTGTGAATCAAACCGATCCAGATAAAGAGGATGTCAGTGTTGCTTTTAGTTTGGGTAATGTGAAAGCAAACCAAGTGGCAGAGATCAAAGCCACCAGAAGGAGACCTAGGAAACTGAAAACCAGTGGCACTCACCCAGATATACCTTCCAGGTTCGATAGTGGTCGATTGATTTTCAATGTTCAAGATGAGCAGGGCAAACAGAACACAGCTTTACGAATTTACAATGAGGGCAGCACTGCAAAAGCTGAGGTCCCCAAGTATTGCAAGTGGGTCCCATTGCCAATACAAATCAGGTCTCCTACACAAATGATGTCTACCCCAAGGATATTACATATGACTTTGCAAGAAATGAGCCTTTTGGGTTCTTTACTCCAAAAGATGTCCATCAAAAAAAGCCATCAATTACAATCAACAGTAGCCCCAGTCAACCAGTAGCAATCCATTTGCATCCTGATTTAGTCGAAATGGATAGGCACCTTTTGCCTTTGTATAGCAATGTGAAAGACCTTGGAATTCGAACCAGGCAATGGCGAAATATCCATGGCAGCAATGTGTATGCAAATGGAGAGAAGCTTGTTAGTGAGAAAACTCTAAGGGAAATCATTGAGCATTATGGTCCCAATGGACCTACTGTCCCATTCCCTATTCCATTTCCCAATGGACCACCCGATCTAACACCAAAGAAGCAGCCTGGAAGAGAATACACAGCAACTGAAGATGTAGCCTTTGGGCAGCATATTGTGAGTTGGGAGCAAGTTCGCAATAAACCTATAATTGAACCCAGAAAGCAAATAGATGAGCAGTATTTACCTCCTGAAGTCGATATATTAGAGCTTGATGAATATCAATTCGTTCCAGATGAGGAAGAGTATTTACCAGATGGTTTCGACCCACAAGAGTATGAATATGATCAATATGACCCCAATGAGGAGGAAATATTACCAGATGGCTTAGACCCACAAGAGTATGAGTATGAGCAGAACTATGAACCCCATGAGGAGTATTTAGCAGATGGACATGATCCACAAGAGTATGAGTATGAGCAGAATTATGAACCACATGAGGAGTATTTAGCAGATGGTCATGATCCCCCAGCTGTTGACTATGAGCAACCCCATGACCCCCATGAGGAACTGTTACCAGATGGTTTGCAACCTGAGGTTTTCGAGATCTTCCCTGACTGGGAGCAAATAAACAATAAACCAGCGAGATATCCTCCAGAGGACCACAATCATGACTGGGATGAGATCTTAGGCAAACCACAGAAATACCCACCAGAAGACCACAGGCATGATTGGGGTGATATTGATGGGATTCCAGATAAGTTTGCAGCAAGCAACCATGAACACACCTGGGATGAGATCAATGACCAACCAGAATTTGCAAAAGTTGAGCCTCTTGCTACTCTGGGAGTTTCTCTTTACCAGACTTGCAATGTCCCTGAAAGGATCTTTTTGAATCACCACTATGTTCATGTGAATGGGACACTTGCGAATTCAGCTATGAGAGGACCACTTCATATTAGGACATTACCAGGCTCTTATAATCCACCACCTGAACCAGGAGCAACCATACCAAATATCTTTGTGTCAAGCTATATGGAGGCTGACATTCCCACAGATACATTCAGAGTCCCAACAGACCCAGCAACCTACCAAAATTACAACTCTGCTATACAGGTTCATGTAGCAGATGTAAGCAGTCTAGATGGATCAAGACCAATGATAGTTTTCAGTCGAGATAAGTATTCCTACATTCCCATAGTGGGAACTGCAAATGATAATTATGGAAGGGCAGAGCTTGCATGGATTAAAACAGATTATGGTGGGGTTCTGGAAGCCAATCAGAGGATGGCAGCAAAAAACATACACAATGAGAGCATTTCGAGAGTAGTCACAGAGGATTACCTTACTGCTGTTGTTCTTGTGAATATAGTCACCCTTGCTATGCTCGCAAATTATGTAACTAAAAATGAACTTGCAGCCGAATTATCCAAGTATCTTCCTCTGGTGGGTGGGACAATCACAGGAAACCTGACAGTTAATAGTAATATTTACACAAGCAACCTTTACACAAGTAACATTTATACAAGTAATAATGTCACCATTGCAGGCAGTCTGAAAGTATCCAGCAACTTCGAATTAGGAACCTATGGAACTCTATTGAATGTGACATATGACACACCCTACTACCCAATTAATTCCAACACTGACCCTGCTACAACCATTTCGAAATGCCTCTATACAATGAGAATGGATGGGCTTCCTGTTAACACAAATCCTTACAATCAGTTCATCCCCAATAGAGCGACAGCAGCTGTGCCATTTATTTCAGGGATTACTTTCCCATTTTGGGGAAGTAGTGGAACTGTTGCAGCTAATGCTGCATTGAACAACCGAAAAGTGGTAAGAAAGTCAGGTGGGTATACTGCGGCGGCATTCATAAACTACTCTGTTACTGTGGATTGGTCGGAAGGAATGACACTTTTTTATGTGGGTAATCACTATTCCGCAACAAATTGGCAAACAGTTCATTTAGATTTTGGTTCTCCTGATGGAACCCATAAAATAGCATTTGGGTATGGGTCATCTTTATCATTTGGCTTGTATTCATTTACGAGTAATGGGGTGAGTTACCCAGTTCCACGAGTGAATACAAATTATGGATCATATTCAGCCAATTATTGGGATACCACAATCACTTCTGATGCAATAACTTTCGGCATTGGTGGTCAAGATGTAGGAACATTTACAGGAACAAATTACCTTCCCCCTTCCACTTTCAATCGAATGGGAGTCGATTATTTCATAGGTGATGTAGCCGAATACATCGTTTTCAACAGAGCCTTGTCGTTTGAGGAGAAGCAAAGGGTGAGATATTATATTCAGGATTATTACGGTTTTCCAAAAACGCAATCACTGTATTATCCTGACAATCTACGAATCGCTGCTGATTATGTTCACATTGAGAACATTATAGTTAGTTCAAACGCTTCCATTCCAAACTACACTACATCCAATGTGGTGCAGGGTTGGTTGGCTCCAAAGGCTGATACGGCGACTGTGAATGCTCAGATAGCTCCTCTAACCTCTTCTAACACAGTTCAGGGATGGCTTGCTACTAAGGCTGATACAGCAACTGTGAATGCTCAAATAGCTCCTCTAACCTCTTCAAATACTGTTCAGGGATGGCTTGTTTCGAAGGTGAGTGCAGCTACATTAAACGAACTCTTGGCTCCTCTCACAAGTAGTAATGTTACATTAGGGTGGCTCAACAACTACTTGCCAAAATCAGGGGGAACAATAGATGGAAATCTTATTATAACAAGCAACCTAACCACAAGTAATTTGGATGTAAATGGAACATTGAAATCAATTAACAGTAGCAACACAGGATCCGCTTGGATTGGTAGCAATCTTACAGTTACATGTAACCTGAATGTGAAGGGAAAGCTGAAAATAGGAGACGGAAATACAGAAATCGATGTCTACTATGATCCACCCTATTACCCCATTACTTCCAACACTGACCCTGCCAAAACCACACCGAAATGCCTCTATACAATGAGAATGGATGGGCTTCCTGTTAACACAAATCCTTACAATCAGTTCATCCCCAATAGAGCGACAGCAGCTGTGCCATTTATTTCAGGGATTACTTTCCCATTTTGGGGAAGTAGTGGAACTGTTGCAGCTAATGCTGCATTGAACAACCGAAAAGTGGTAAGAAAGTCAGGTGGATATACTGCGTCGGCATTCATTAACTATAATGTATCCGTTGATTGGTCAGAGGGCATGACACTGTTCTATGTAGGCAGCCACTACTCTGCAACAAATTGGCAAACAGTTCATTTAGATTTTGGTTCTCCTGATGGAACCCATAAAATAGAGTTTGGCTATGTAAACTCCTTATTATTTGGCTTGTATTCTTTTACGAGTAATGGGGTGGGTTACACAGCCCCACGAGTGAACACCAATTATGCTTCCCATTCAGCTAATTATTGGGACACCACCATAACTTCAAACAGCATAACCTTTGGAATCAGAGGACAAGATGTAGGAACCTTTACAGGAACAAATTACCTTCCACCTTCAACTTTCAGTAGGATGGGTGTTAACTATTTCATAGGTGATATAGCCGAATACATCATTTTCAACAGAGCCTTGACGTTTGAGGAGAAGCAAAGGGTGAGATACTATATTCAGGATTATTATGGCTTCCCAAAAACTCAATCTCTCTATTATCCAGAAAATCTGCGAATTTCTTCCGACTATGTCCACATTAAAAATTTAATAGTAGGTTCAAACGCTATAATTCCAAACTACACTACATCCAATGTTGTGCAGGGATGGATACAAAACCACACTCATGCTTGGTCGAATATCACAGATAGACCTTCAATATTCCCACCTGCAACCCATGAGCATACATGGGATGAGATCAATAACCAACCTGAATTCTCAAAGGTCGAACCTGTGAATATGGGGGTTTCCCTTTATAAATCCTGCAATATTGCGGAAAGAACTATTTTGAATGAGCATTATGTTCACCTCAAAGGGGCTGATGCAGGCAGTGGAATGACAGGACCTCTATTTGTCCGAAGCTTGCCTCAATTCCGAGTGCAAGATGTAGCCTATGTTAACCCAGGTGACACCTTCCCCAATATCTATGTGACAAGCTATTACAAAAACGATATTCCAAAGGATGGGTTCGGTGTTCCCTCCAATCCTGCGGGTTATCAAGACTTCTCAGCAGCTGTCCATGTGAATGTGACAGATGTAAGCAGCTTGGATGGATCAAGACCTAAGATAGTTTTCACTCGGGATAAACTCAATTATATTCCACTTGTTGGGCAACCAACTGATAATTACAGTAAAGCTGAGATCGCTTGGATTAAAACGCTATCAGGTGGGGCTATTGAAGCCAATCAGAGAATGGCGGCAAAAAACTTACACAATGAAACACTTTCGGGTGTGGTCACAGATGATTACCTACAAAGCAAAAATTATATAGATGAAACCGAATTGGGTGTTGCACTTCAAACTCACAGTCATGCATGGAACAATATCACAGATAAACCTTTAACATTCCCTCCTGCAACCCATACTCATGCTTGGTCAAATATCACAGATAGACCTAATCTTGCAACTGTTGCAACGACAGGAAATTACGATGATCTGATAAATAAACCAACATACACATCTCCAATTAACTTTGATGCCACAAATGGTCTTTCCACAGATCGCACAGGTGATTGGAGATTTTTCACATTTATATCTCCTTACTCAGGAGCAAACACATGGGCTTCTGGTGATGAAGATTGTAGTGGCTACAAGATGTTATGGACTGTGCCTGCTGGAATGAAAACATGCTATATCTTCTATGTGTGTCAATACAATAGTAGATACTTTGATGTTGTAGGAGTTTATCCATCAACCAATTCCTATACTCTTTCGAGAGTAAATGCTTATTCTCCTGGTAGTGACCCAAGTGTAGAGTATAGGCAATATGTCGGAGTGAATTGTGAAGGGCTGAGTAAAGTGGGTGTTCAAGGGCGAATAGGAAGGATTTACCTTGTGGGTCTTGTAGGTTGGAGCAAGAACCCCACTGTATCCTCACATAGCGGCTTCTTGCATTGGGATAACATTTATGGGAAACCAACAGCTTCTACAACTGTCGGACCTCACTCTCACACTAAATCAGATATCACCGACTTTGCCCATACTCACACAAAGGCAAATATTACAGATTTCGCCCATACTCATACTAAATCAGAAATCACAGATCTCCCAAGTTTAGACCCATTCACAGCCAATACAATCACTGCAAATAATACTATGTATGTAGGATCAGGTCAAATAGTAGCCCCTGCATCGCCTACAAATGAGGAAACTTGGTTCTTCCACAATTCAGCAAACTTCTATGATAAAACCTTGCTCTGCAGAGGAAATGCTTATGCAAGGGCATTTTATGCAATGAATGCAGGAACCACCAACACAATTAGCCAAGTCCCCTCATGGCATGATATGGAAAGGCGGTTTAAATCAGGCAAATATCAGGCTACAAGTGGTGTTATAAGCGCAGGTCAGAGAACACAGCATGCACAGGTTTTGAATTGGGATCCTGCTTTTTACACTAAGACACCTGTTGTAACTGCCACACTTGAAGGAACTCCTGCAACAAACCCTGGGGATGTAGATTTTAGAATTGGAATCTCAAACTCCACATCTACCTATACAACAATTTATGTGACATTCATAGCATCCCCTACTCTATCTGAAAGTCGAAGTATTACTTGCACAATCCATTGGACAGCATATGGAATCCCATAATAAATGCATATTTCGCATTATTTTTCTTTCCTTCTTAGTAAAAGAAGCAATGGGTGAATATAATCGAGTTCAACTGCCTATATATTCCCTTGGATCCCCTGCAATGCATTTTCGCCAGCATGAAGTAAATGATGAGGTTCGTGGTTTAGAATCCACAGAGAGACCCAATTCCAATGGTAACTCCTTTGATAAAAATTCGATTATTCGAGTAAAAGAGCTGAGAGCTGATAAGAATTCTGGTGTGGTTAAAACAACTCGACTTCTTGTCACCAATGCTAACTTCTTCCAGCCTACAAATGGAGGTCCTGATGCTTACAGTGTTGCCCTGAAAGCCCTAGATTTCGACAAGAATACTGCTGCTGTTACTGTGAGATCAGGAGGAGCATTTATTGGGGAGGTTGCAGAGTGTCAGGTCAACTCTCATCCTCCATTTCGTATAATGATGTCCCAGATACTCTAGAGCAAAATGTGGAAGACCCCCAACGAATTCGATTATATACTCCTGTTGCACAGCAGCCATTAATTCAATTTTACATTGGATATACTGTTACTCTTGAAAACTCGGAATTAATTGAAGGAACCAAAAGAGTACTGAGAGGTCTTGCGATTCCATCTGCAATGCTTTCCCTTTGTAGAGCCAACAACAATCAAGTAGGTCATAAATACTATTTCAATGTTCAGGGATATAATCATTTCGGTTATGGCTACTGTGTTTATAATAATAATTTCACCTTTGACTTGTTTGTTACAGATATTGGGTTATATACTATAACTCTTATCGGTTTGAGAACAGATATAGCCGCTGTATCAGCTCTTAGAGGTGTAACTCCTGATACTCTTTCTCAAACAGGGTTTTATTCGGAACCAGATATTATTGATGACCCAACCCCATAAAAGATATATCCCTTTAATGTAAAATGGCTGAGCAACCCCCACTTGAACGAATTATTACACCACAGCTATCATTAGCTGCCCCAGCAAACCATGTTCTACAGCATGCTACCTTTGATGATGTAGAGGGTCTCCAATCGACAGAGGTCCAACCTACAATGAACACCTTTGGTTCCACCCATAAACTGAGATTACAGGAACTCAGATGTGATAAAAATAATGGAATAGTTAAGACAACTAAGCTACTTGTTACCAATGCAAACTTTTCTGCTCATTATGGAGACCCAGATAGCTATGGAGATCCTCTTTCTACTTATTCTTTTGAATCTAGGTCGGGAGCTATTAACTGCAAATCGGGGGGAGCTTATATTGGTGATGGTCTTAGGGTTGGTGGGGCTGTTGGAGCGCCTCTATTTGTGAATGATCAACCCAATCCCATTGATCCCAACACAAGAATTCGAACCTATGTCCCCAGCATGAATGCCCCCTATATAATAAAAATATTCCCAATTGTTGTGAATGAACAAACAGCAGTAGTAGACTCTCTTGTTGAAATTGGTGACCACTACAAGGTAGTTGTGGATATCCCACCAGATGTTTATGCTCTTTGTCAAGTAGAGGGTGGAACTCCTAATTTTGCTGTTGTGATCACCCCATATGATAATTTTGGTATTGCTTATCATGGAGTCAATTTCGGTTTGGAAGACTATCAGTTTCTGGTTAGAGCCACCAAGTTTGGCATCTACAAGTGTGTATTATATGCTGAGAGAACCGATTTTATTGCAAAGCAGAATACCTATGCTGAGTACTATGGGACAAATCGATATTTCCCCATTTTTGGGCAGGATACTGCTCCATAAGAATATTGGGTATATATAGAGTATGGATACTAAAACAAAAAAGTTTATTGATGCTGCTATGACAGTCCATGGTAAAGATAAATTCGATTACAGTGAGACACATTACATCAAAGCTCAAGAGAAAGTATCTGTTAGATGTTTGCAATGTAACAAGGTGATCCTAACATATCCCTTTAATCATGTGAAGGGATCAGGGTGTAGGGACTGTAACAAAAGAAAGAGTCAAGCACACAGGAAAAGGGCTACTTCATCAATCAGAGTAGAGTATAGGGATATTTGCATTAGGTTTGACTAGTTAATTTTTCTAAGGTATTCTTAATGGAGACTAAATACAGAGGCTTTCATGTTATGCTTGATTACAAGGCTAAATCAGCTATAGCAACAGGTTTTTTTTTTGCAAAAGCCCAACCGGGCAATGTTCGTATTAAGGACAACAACCGCCGCCCCGTCGGTGACGTCGACCGGGGGGGCGCCTAGGCTAGCGCAAATGCTCTGCGGCATAGAAGGAAGACGTCCTGCTATCTTATCCTAGCTGTGAGCTATCGATCTACAGCTTTAGGAGGGCCTGATGCGTTGGTGTCCTTGGCCCTGTGGAAGAGAGGGGGGAGGGGGAGGCGAGGCGCACGGGGTGCTGGGGGTCGGCGGGGGCGAGGCGTAGGGAGGGGGAGAAGGGCAGGGAGTGGGGTACACGGAGCGCTGGAGGGTGGCGGGGGTGAGGCGCTGGGGTCGGGGAGCTGGGGGCGGGCGGGGCGGGGCGGGCGGGAGGGTGACGGGCCGGGAGCGGGGCGGGGCGCCGAGGGTCGGGGCAGGGCGCTAGAGGGCGGCGGGGGCGGGGCGCTGGGGGCGGCGGGGGCGGGGCGCTGGGGGCCGGGGCAAAGGGCGGGGGGCTAAGGGGTGGAGGAGCACTGGGGGCGGGGCCCTGGGGAAGCGGCGGCGGAAGGGCGCTGGGGGGCGGAGGGGCGCCGGGGGCGACGGGGGAAGGGCACGGGGGAGCAGCGGGGCACTAGGGCGGCGGGGCGCTGAGAGGGGTGACGTGGGAAGGGCACTGGGGGGGCGGCGGGGCGCTGGGGGCGACGGGGAAGGGCGCGAGGGAGCGGCGGGGCGCTAGGGCGGCGGGGCACTTAGAGGGGTGGCGGGGGCGGGGCGCTGGAGCCGGAGGGCGGGGCGGGGCGCTGGAGCTGGGGGCGGGGGCGGGGCGCTGGAGCCGGAGGGCGGGGGCGGGGCGCTGGAGCTGGGGGGCGGGGGCGGGGCGCTGGAGCTGGGGGCGGGGGCGGGCGCTGGAGCCGGAGGGCGGGGGCGGGGCGCTGGAGCTGGGGGCGGGGCGGGGCGCTGGAGCTGGGGGCGGGGGCGGGGCGCTGGAGCCGGAGGGCGGGGGCGGGGCGCTGGAGCCGGAGGGCGGGGGCGGGGCGCTGGAGCTGGGGGCGGGGGCGGGGCGCTGGAGCTGGGGGCGGGGGCGGGGCGCTGGAGCCGGAGGGCGGGGGCGGGCGCTGGAGCCGGAGGGCGGGGGCGGGGCGCTGGAGCCGGAGGGCGGGGCGGGGCGCTGGAGCCGGAGGGCGGGGCGGGGCGCTGGAGCCGGAGGGCGGGGCGGGGCGCTGGAGCTGGGGGCGGGGGCGGGGCGCTGGAGCTGGGGGCGGGGCGGGGCGCTGGAGCGGAGGGCGGGGCGGGGCGCTGGAGCTGGGGGCGGGGGCGGGGCGCTGGAGCTGGGGCGGGGGCGGGGCGCTGGAGCTGGGGGCGGGGCGGGGCGCTGGAGCCGGAGGGCGGGGGCGGGGCGCTGGAGCGGAGGGCGGGGCGGGCGCTGGAGCCGGAGGGCGGGGGCGGGGCGCTGAAGCGGGAGGGCAGGGGCCGGCTTGAAGGCCGGGTCCGGGCGGGCCTCGTCTGGCTCGGACTGCGGACGGGGGGCAGGGGGTCCGAGCGTACACGCTTCTGTACCGGCCTCGGGGGGGAGGAGTCCAGGTGGGCGCCCTTTGGGCCCAGTCCGGGGAAAGGGGGCGGGGCGTGGGCCCGCGGGGCCTGGGCGCCGGCGAGCGTCGCGCAAGCACGGTCTACGTCGTTCGCCGGGCATGGCGGCGACATCCGGTGTGTCGTCCGTGGATGATCGGCTCATGTCTGCGGTGTGACAGGCAGTGAGTGAGTGTCAGCATCGGGGCGCAATGCGCGGGACTGGGCGGCAGTTCAGTTGCTTAAGAGCTCTTATCGTCTATCGGGAGAGGCAGGGCGATTGCTTTGCGCTCCGCGCAGGGCGCAGGTGGGGTCCGGGGTCCGTGGAATTCAAAAAAGATGACGCGGCGAGGTTGGCGGGGCTGCCTGGCGCTCCGGGGCGGGCTACCGACTTCGGCGGTTGCGATTGGTGATGATGTGCTCGTGTCGGCTGTCCGTGCACGCCCGGCTGGTCTATCTAGCGCGTTCTGGCTACGGGGGTCGGGTGGAGCTGGCGCGCGACTTTCCGAGCAGCTTGACACGCAGCGTTATCAGGAACCCACGGGTGGGAAACCTGGCCCGCTGCGCCGCCGTAATCGTCGCGCTACCGTAAATTTTCCGTACCCCCCTCTCCCCTCGCTATAGCAACAGGTTATGAGCATGTTAGCTTCCTAGGTAATTGGATTATGGGAACCCTTGAACAAGCAGTATTGAGACAAGGTATTAGGATTGTTCATAAGCATTGTGAGATATTTGATGGCAAAATATCACCTCCTGGTTTTGCTTTGGTTCTGCTATTAGATGAAAGCCATTGTACAGCTCATTGTTATTCCAATGAAGGCATGTTAGCAATTGATATATTCAGTTGTGGTAAAGAAGCTCAGCATAAAACACAATCAGTAGCAGATGAGATCGATAAAACAATGAATTTCTTAACATTTGAGAAGACTGAGAGACATAAACATGATAGATTCCCGTTTTGATGGGTTTCTATTATGGTGATCAGGGTAATTTACCTTTTTTATTACAATAGCTTTCTACAATGATTACTTTCCGGATTCCGGTCATTTTTTACGATAGACATTCTACTGTATGATTCTATTGTATCTCGTGGAAATAAAGGATTCCTTTGTTTTTCAACAATGGATACTGTTCGATATCCCCAAGGTAGATCTATCATTAAAAAAGGATATAGTATATCCTTTTTTCCGTATAGATACAATAAAATCTTACAGTAAAACCACAGGGAGGGGGTCATGGGTAAAGAGAGAAAATGTGATTTATCAATAAAGTCGATAGATATATATGAGAGGCATAGGTAGGGGGTCATGGTTTTTGATCGAGGGTTGATGAAAAGTGAGCAATTTACGATTCCTATCGGGCATTGGTAAGGAATCGATCGTAAATTGCTTTGATTATCGATGAGGTCTATTAATGCGATGCGGGGTTTTAACTGTGAGGTTCACTACAGACCGACCGACTCACGCTTATTTACGTAGTGTTTGATTTGTACATCTAGCCTTAGTGCGTGCACGCGTGCCACGGTGTTCGGCGCTTTATTGTTGTAGTCATAACCGAGAATTAATTGTAGCTTTCGCTTCGAACTTCATTTGGATTTTCATTTGGATTTTCATTAAGTTAGAGACTGCAGATGTACTACGGTACGGTACATGTCAATTCTCGACTTTCGTCTGGCCCGCACGCTGGCGCCGCGCCGCGCCCACGGCCCATGGCCAGTCGACGTCCCTTCGATCCATGCCCGGCCAGCAGAGCCCCGCCGGGGCCTCCGGGGCCTTCAGTCGGGGAGACCCTCGCGGCAGGTGTTGATGAGGAGGTACGCGTTGAGGCCCGAGATGAGCGTCGCCACAGCGAAGCCCACCACCTGCCCGGCCGGCGCCCCGCGTCATCCGCAGCCAAACAAGGTGCGCATGCGCATACGGGGGGCGCACGCGGACGGGGAGGGAGGCGCGGAGGTCCCCCATGATGCGCCGCGACGAGGTGAAGAGGACCAGGGGGAAGACGGCGAAGGGCAGCTGCAGGCTCAAAACCACCTGCGGCCGCACGGCGCGAGCTGCGAGTCAGAGGGCGCCGTCTGTGAGGATCGGATGCGAACGAGGAGGATGGACCTGGGAGAGGACGAGGAGGCGGCCGAGGCCGGTCTCGCCGGCGGTGCAGGCGACGGCCATCGCGGGCACGATCGCCAGGCCCCGCGTGAGCGCCGCCCGCACCTGCCCCCGTCCGAGCCCGTCGGCGGCACGGCCGGCGAGGCACGGAGCGGGCGCGGGGCGGCGCGGGAGCGGGGCGAGGCGGGCCATGGGCGCACCCAGGGGCGGACCCGGAGGCGCAGGAAGCCCTCGCAGACGATCTGCGAGGCGCCGCCGCGAGCGCGAAATCAGCCCAGACCGGGAGGGGCGTGCAACGCCCCCCCGGCTGTCGTCGCGGGGCGGGAGGGACGGCACCTGCCCCGCCGTCGTCGCCGTTATTGTCGCCGAGAGGCCCTGCGAACGGCGACGGCGAGTCAGGGGCGGGGCGGGGGAGAGGGGGGAGGGGGGGGGGTAAAATCTCAAATTTCAAAGAGAGGGCGGCGAGGATGACGGGGCGGGGGGCGGGGGCGGGTGCGGACGGAGGCGAGGAGGGCGACGGCGAAGATGGTGCCGGAGGAGCGCCCGACGAGCTCCGCCAGCAGCCCGTACGCGTCCCGCAGCTCCGCCACCTGCGCCCCGCCCCGCGCCCCTCAGCGCCCCCCACGACCACGCGGGGGGGTCGTGGGGGGGGGGGGGGGGGGGGGGGGAATCGGCCGCGGAGGCGGCATCGAAGGCGCAAATTAAGGTCATATAATAAACTCTTGAATGCAAGCTTGAGGGGCGGGGCCGGGGCGTGCCTCCTGGTGGCCGGTGGCGTGGAAGGCGGCGGCGGAGACGATGAGGATGGCGCAGTTGACGAAGAAGGCGGCGGTCAGCGCGAAGGAGGACTCGGCGGTGAGCAGCCGCAGCGCCGAGCGCGGCGTCTCCCGCGAGGACGGCCCCGGCGGGCCCACGATCGCCGAGTGCAGGTACACTGCGCCCCGCCCCGCGCGGAGGTCACGCTTGCTGTCGGCGGTGAGATAGCTTGTGTTATGGACGCGTTGCGACCCGCCGGAGTCGAACCAACGACTAAGGGGTGTCAAGGCGGCAGTTCTACCAATAGGCCATCTCGCGAGAGGCTAGTGATTCCCCGAATCATCCCGGGTCCTCACACTGCACGCAACACTTGCAACTGCAATAGATCGAGCCTCGAGGGCTAATAATGTGCCAGGCATGGCGCCAGCCTTGGCCTAGGCCCAGGGAGGGCGGGGGCGGCGAGAGCGCGGGGGCGCGGGGGCGGACGGTTGTGGGGCATGACGGTGGCCCCGAGGATGCCGATCCCGAGGAACAGCGCCTCCGAGTTCGTCACCAGCGTCCCCGACGGCACGTACCCTGCCCCCGCCTCAGGGGGGGGGTGCCCTCAGGCGAGGTACTGCGCCGCGCACCGCGGAGGGTGTCCCCGGGGTCGGGATTCGTGTACCCGATGAGCACCGCGAAGCCGATGCCGACCGTAGCCACGAAGCACGCCGTGCTGATCTGGGTGAAAGGGAAAGGGGGTCCGGGGAAAGAGGGGCGGTGGTCGGCGGGGCGGGAGAGGGAGAGGGGGGGAGGTGGAGAGGGAGAGGGGAGGGGGGGGGTGGGGGGGGGGGGGGGGAACCTCGAGGAAGCGGCGGCCGTTGGGCCCCTGGAAGCCGAACAGGACGAGGAACGTGGACCCCGCTGGGGTACGGGGAATCAGCGATTTCGATCCGGAGCCTCCCGTGGGGGTACAGGCCGGGACAGACCCGTGATCGCGACGCCGCCGGGGAGGGGTACGCCGCCGAGCAGGTTCAGGGCGATCGCCCCCCCGATGACCTCCGCCAGGTCGCACGCCTGTTCGCGAAGAGGGGAATCAGCGGTGGAGGGGGGGCGATTCCGATCGGGGTACGCGTGCGGGCGCACGACGATGGCGGCCTCGCAGAGGAGGTAGAGGACGGCGGAGACGGCGGGCCGGTACTCGGTGCGGCACATCTCTGCCAGGTTCCGCCCCGTCGCCACCGCCAGCCGCACCTGCGCACGCCCGCGCCGTCTCGCGATCGCCCGGGGTACGCGTGCATGCAGCGGGGCGGGGGTATGGCGCACGGCGAGGGACTGGAGGAACATGGCGGCGAGGGAGGAGAGCAGGATGACGAAGAGATGCATGTACCCGAAGGTCTAGCGGCGGGGCGGTAAGCGGTATGCCGGCCGCGCGGTCAGGGACTCGGGGTGCCGGTTCGCGGCGCGAAGGGGCGCGCACGGATCCCGCGGCGAGGTCCGTCGCCCAGTTGCCGGGATCCATGTAGCCGACGGATACGACAAACCCGGGCCTGCGCAAGCAGCGGCGACCCGGCGGCCGCGGGAGGTAAGCCGGCGGCGCTAGCGCTAGCCGCGAGCAGGCGCGCGCGCGCGCGCGCGCTGACCCGAGGGAGCGGAGGAAGCGAACGATCCAGGATCGGCGACCGTGCGTGATGCCTGGAATCGGCTTGGCATCGAGGTCGCCCGCGTCGGCGTCGTTTTCGACGTCCAGGTCCAGATCTAGAGCCGCGGCGCTGAGGAGTGGATGGATCTGGGAGCGCCGAGCGCGAGCTCGCTCCGCCGCGGCCGTGTGCTCGCCGGCATCCTTGGCTGCCTTTTCCGACCTGCGAACGGATGAGCTTGAGGCGATCGCAAGATCGCACGGCGCGAGCGCGAGCCAGGGCCCGATATCGATCTCACCGGCCGACGGCCGCCAGCTCGGACGAGGGCGACGGGCGAAGCGCCTCCCGCTCGACTTCGATGATCGCGGACTGTTCTCCGGCGGCTGCGCTTGGCGGCTGCGGCGCAGATTCCAGAATCGTGAAATCCTCGCCGCCGGCGCCCTGCACGAGCCCCATCCCGTAGGCGTGCGCGCCGTGCATGCCTTGAGACCAGCGCGCTGCCGGCAAGCTCCCCGTTCGTATTCGGCGCTGTTGACCGGGGCAGGCGGATAAGGTCTGGATTGAGCGCTCGCTGTACCCCAGGACGACCAGCTGAGCGTGATCTGATATATCGATGATGCATATGATATCGATATCACGGTGGCGCCCGGCCCGCGGCGCGAGCTCGAGGCCGCGCGCCGCCGGCGCCCCCACGCGAACGTGCACCCCCACGCGTACGTCGATCGCGAGCCCGGCCCTCATGAGATCAGCTTCGAATTCCCATGCCAGCGCTAGCCGCCCGTGATCCATATGCAAACAAGACCCCCGGATTCCCCCGGCCCATAGGCCTTGCATTGATATTCCAGCCGCTGGCATGGATGCCCCTAGGAGCAAGTGCACAGTCTAGGCAAGATCAGTGGCAGCCTGCAGGGGGCTATATTGCGTTTGCCGCGGCGCCGGTCCGGTTCCCGGCGCCCCCGGGCGGCCTGCCGCCGGCCGCGGCCTGCTCCTCCCGCAGCTTCTTCTTGTACTCGGCCGGACTCTGCGGGACGGGCGGAAGCGGCGCATGAGCAGGCGAGCCGAGCCGGGCCGGCATTGAAGCGGCCGGGGCGCCCCGCGTCGGGGCGCCGCGGGGCGTCGCACGCACCTGGTGGCTGGGGTCGCCCCAGATGCCCCGCCTGTTCTCCTTCGCCTTCGCCTGAGCCCGCTCCATCTCCTCCAGGCTGCCCCCGTACTCCGCCCCGCCTGCCCCCGCGCCCGCCCCGCCCCGTCAGAAGCTGAACGAGAGGGCAGGGCGGCCTGCGGCGGCCGCGGGGCGCACCGCCCTTGTAGATGGAGGACATGCCCTTGCGCAGGCTCATGACGCTCGCGTTCTTCTTGAAGAGGCACTTGCGCACCAGCACCGTCCCCACCAGCCGCCCGTACTGCCGAGCACCCCGCCGTGAGCGCCCGGGGATGCATGCGTGCGAAGCTGCTGCCGGGAGGGCTGCAGCTAGCGGGAGGGCCGGGGCGGCACCTGGTCCCTTCTGTGCAGGACGACGGTCACCTTCTGGCCCTCCAGCATCTCCCGCAGCCACTCCCGGCTCGCCTCCGCGCCCGGCTGCGACGGCCGCCCGTCCTTCCCGATCTCTGCGCCCGCGCGTACGCGTGCCCGACCTTCAGCTTCGGCGCTGGCATACGCCCGGCGAGGCGCGCGCCCAAAAGCGCACCCGGGGCGTCGATTCCGGCGAGGCGGATGGAGAGGGCGACCTCGCGGAGCGGCCGGCCTCGCGGCATGCTCCCGCACCGCAGCGTCGGCTCGTCTGCGCGCGGGGGGATCAGCGCGGGCGGCCCAACGCGTCGAAAACCTCGCGCACGCCACACGCGGATCGTGTCACCGTCGTGTACGTGCACGCAGGTGCCGCTGAGCTTCGCGTTCGCCCGAATGAGGTCGTCGGGCACCTCCTCCGCCTTGTTGTAGCGCTGCGAGCTCGAGGAGAGGCTCGATCGGTTGACTGCACGCGAGCTCGGTCTTCGCGGGGGGAGCACGAACCGCGAACCAAGTCATCGGCGCCGGCGCCGATGAGATTACCGGCGCGTCTGCCTCGCTACTGAGGCTATAGCTAGCGCTAGATATCGATGTACAAACTGAGCAATCACGCTGATCGGCTGTCAGCTGGCGCGTTGGTTACAGTTTACTTCGTAGAGGGGTACACGTGCATGTGGATGTCAGTCGGTGCGCTTCGACTTGGCAGCAGCAGCAAGCTAGCAGCCGGTGAGTGCGACGCCCTCCGCGGCCGGGCCTCCGGCCATTCGAGGCGCTCCAAGATGTCTCGAACGTAAATCCACGTCCGAGCGTTTCCGCGAATTCACGTGCGGGCGCGCGGGCTCGACCTTCAGGCTTTAGGGCAGCTATCGACTTCGTGCCACTGCTCGCAGCTGCAAGCCTCCCAGGGACCGCGCCTTGCAATTGCGGTCGCCAGCTCACCAGCCTGTATGCGCAGCCGACAGCTCTAGCTAGTCAAAGGCTCGGGCTTCGGGGCATAACAGAAGTGCTCTCCAACTCTGCGGTGGTGGTTTCGGGCGGTCAGCGACGCCGCGCGCCCCGTATATATCCCAGGCGCATGCATATGAAGAAGCGCACCTTTCGAGGAGCGCGAGCGCGAGCGAGCGGCGGGGGGGATCGGGCGGCGGCGGCGGCGCGGGGGGAACTGTTGCGGGCCACGGCGCTGCTGCTGTGCGCGTGGGGCGCGTCTGCGGTCGTGCAGGTCCCCTTCCAGCCGCCCCCGCGCGTCGTCACCGTGATGGGCAGCATGAACGCCTCCTATCCCATCGACCAGCCTGGCCTCGGTGCGCCTTTCCTATGCCGGCTGCTTTCTCTGGATCGGCGCGTGCGCGCCCGCTCTGATCATGAGCGCGGCGCCGACAGGCACGCGGACGCGCTTCACCGCCATTTCGGTGCGCGCCCGAGCGCCGGCGCCGGCCGGGCCGCCCTCAGCAGCTCTGATGGCGGGCGGGCAGGATATGGAGTTCTGTATGCTCGACCGCTCCCTCTACTGGGTCCTGGTGCCCGCGCCCGCTCCCCGGCCCGCGGCGTGGCCGCCTCGCTGCGGCTGCTGAGGCCGCCCGGCCGCGCCGGCAGCCGTGGACGTCGTCGGGGACGGGGCAGGGGCTCTGGCGGCTGCAGACGGCCCCGCCCTACGCCGCGTCGCGCGTCGCGGACCTCTCGGGGGCCCCGGGCTGGCCCTGGTCCATGACCCTCGACGCCTCCTGCACCGCGTCCGCCCCAGCCCCTCTCCGCCCGAGCTCAGCTTCGGAACCGCCTGGGCTCATGATCAGCCGGGGGCAGGTACGTGGGGATGGTGGACCACGGGGGCATCGGCGGCATCCTCCGCGTCACCCGCGCCGGGGCCTGGTCCACCCTCGTGCGCCCCCCCAGTCGGCCCCGGGCGGGCCCGACGCCTCCACACTACAGCCGCCCCTCTAGGTCCCCTTTTGCGCGTTTCTCGTCCGTGAGACGCGTACCCCCCTCAGGCGGTAATCCCCGCGACGGACCCCGACACCATCGTACTGGACGCCGCGAGGAACAACCTGGTGCGCTGGACGCCGTACCCCCGCCCGCTGCGCGCCGTACCCTCGTGTCCACCTGCGCGGCTGAATCGAGTCCGGCCCGAGCGCAGTGGGTCGCGTGCGGATCGAGCTCGAACAGGACGAATCCGGGCATGTACAAGGTTCGCTGTACAGCGCGCCCCCCCCGCGCCGTCCTCCCTCCGGTCCCTGGAATCGAATCTCGTACCCGCAGGTTTCGGTCGCGACGGGGGCCTACACATTAGTGCTCACGGGGGACTACGGAGACGTGCGCCCCCCCCCCCCCCCTCCCCTTCCCCCCTTTCCCCCAAGCCCCGCTCCCCCCCCCTCCCTCTTCCCCTTTACCCTCCCTCCGTCCCTCTCCCCATGCCTCCATCCGCCCGAACTTCTCCTACCCCCTCGCCTACCCCTCTCCCCACCCTCCCTCGTCCTTCGCCTTCCTCCCCAGCGCCGCCTTCCCGGGGCCCTTCCCCCGGGCTTCGCCATGATGCCTCCGACGTCCGCGCAGACGGGCCTGGCAGTGGACGCGGCAAGGGACCGCCTCTGGATGGTCGTGCGCCGGCCCGCCCCGGCCCGCCCCGCCCCGCCTCCCGGAGGGCCCTGCGCCGGCCCTCGGGCGCCGACGCCGGCGGGCGGGCAGCGGTGGAACTTCGGGGTGGCGTACCTCGACCTCGGGACGGAGGCCCTCTCCGGCACCTTCTGCGCGTGCGCCCCCCGGCCCCCTCGGGCCCGGAGGCCGACGCCGCCCGCCCGCGACGCCGCGCGCGCCGTGGCAGCGGCGGCTACGACTACACCGACGGGCCCTGCGCGACCGCCAAGCTCAGGGACGCCGCCGTGCGCGCCCCGCGCCCCGCCCGGGCCTGGAGCCCGCCCGCTCACCCGCCCCGCCCCGCCCCGCCCCGGGCTGCATGCAGTTCGCGCGGTACGTGCCGGGGGCGGACGCGCTGCTCTTCACCGACTACAGCGTCAACGGCCTCCGCGCGGTCCTCTTCAAGGCGCCCCGCCCCCGCGCCCCCCCGCCCCTCCTCCTCCCGCCTCCGACCGCGAGCCGCCTGCCGGCAGACGATGGAGGTCGTGACGGTCGCCGGCTGCGCCGCCGCCGCCTGGGTCGACGCCGACGGCGGTGCGCGCGCCCCTCTCCGACTCTCTGTCTTGCATTCTCGTCCGAGGGGCGCCTGCAGTGGGGACCTCGGCGTGCTTCTACGAGTTCGTCCAGTCCGTCGCCCTCGACCCCCTCTCCGGTCCGCCGCCCCGCCCCGCCCCGCCCCACTCCCTCCGATCCCGAGCCGAGCGCCCTGACTGGCCGGGGCCAGGCGACCTCTACGTCGGCGTGTACCTCTCCGACTGGGTGCGCCCGCATCTCCCGCCCGCCCCGCCGGCCCCGCCGCACCCCTTGACCCGGGCTCGGCGGGGGCGGGCAGGTCTACGGGGCGGTGAAGCGGGTGGGGACGGGGGCGGCAATGTGGCCCCTCCCGCACCTCCGCCTCGAGGGCGGCGCCGGCCTCCAGCTCGCCGGCGGCGCCGCCTTCGCCCTGCAGTAGGCCCTTGGCCAGCACCGCGGGCCCTGGCCCTGCGCGGGGCCCATTTGAATCGTCCAAGGCCCAGACCCCAGCGCTAGCGGGCGTGCCTAAATGCATGTGCCTAAATTAATATTCGTCATCTTTTAAGTATTGTTCAATACGGCTTTTATTATAACATGGAATGTCCGGCCGATGTCTTCAGATCTAGAGTCCTCTCCGGCGGAGTCTCCGCTGCTGTCCGACGGTCGAGTTTTCGAATTCATAATCATGATCAGCCCCCCTTAAGCTTGTCGAGTCTTTTATAATATAAGTCGAGTCTTCATTGACTCTTCAAGTCTTCCCAGTGCCTGCGCATGCCAGTGGCTGCCACTCCTTGGGACAAGTTGGCAGTCACTGAGTGTACCTACATGTTGTGCAGCCATCTGATCGACTCGGCGATCATCGGATTCCGAATCTCCGATGATGATTATAAGCCTGGCAGCTTGGCAGCCCGGGCCCCGGGCTGATCAGGTGACTGCCATAACGCCGTGACGGGGATCACGCCGATAAAATCGGCGGCAGATTTATATAATTAATTTCTTTTTTTTGAGAGACTACGGTGGGGATTTCACGGCCCATCCGGTCCGAGATCACTGCCGATTCGAATTCACTGCAGCTGGGCCATCGATATCAGGCGATCGCGATCGCGAGATTCGCCGAGTCGCGAGACCGTCGGACTTGCAATTGCGACGTCGACGCGCGCGGCCGGCACTAGTACTGGCCCGCGGCCGGCAGCCCCGGCCCGGCGCCGGCGGCGGGGCCACGCCGCACCGGGCCCCATCCTATAGCTACAACCCTAGGCCTATAGCTAGAAAACGTTCAGTTAATTATAATTTGCACTTGACCCCCCCTCCCCACCCCACCCTACCGCCTGTTACGAGCAAGATCTACCGGCTGCTTGCGGCATTCCCTTCGGTTCTGACATAATTCTAGAGTTGATAGAGTTACAAGGGTGTACATGTCAGGAGGGCGAAGGTCGCCTCCTTCAGATCAGATCTAGATGGCCATGGCCCATGGGTACCCCCCTCTCGGGGAACCTGAAAAGAAGGCCAAAACAAGACTAAACGCGTGCAAACTTTGAATCTAAACTCACAGGTATCATTATAAAGCTTATATCTCTCGTTTAGACGCTTATTTGCCAAGAAATACAGTGCTTTAAAAAATTTTGCGGTGCTTGGAATGTTTTCTATATATATGGTGCAAATATTTGCACAATCTTTTCCAAAGCTTGCAGAAAGTTTTGGCTTTAGTGATTCCTTTGACTGTTCTTTTGCCTGCTCTTGATCCGCCTGCTCCGCCTCCTGTGTCCTCCTCGACCTCGTGCCGTAGCTCTGCCCTTTCGCATTGTCCTGCTTCGCCTCCGCCTCCATGTCGTCTTGTTGTTCCTCTTACTTGTCTTCTTCCTGTTATTTATCTTTCTCAATTTTGTCCCCCGCTTCTTAGTGATGTAATTCCTTCTGATATTGATGGTACACAGCGGAACGCTTGTATGAGAGAAAGCGAAGCCGAGTCACGCAGCGCTGTATATACAACCTACATATGACTCGGTTCGATTAAAGGTTTTCTGAGCCGGCGCCAATAGTTTGTTTTTCGGTACAAGGTTGTACCCCCGCGACTTTTTTCGTTTTGTTGCAAACTTGCTGTGAGTTTGCCAGCGATGCAGCTCCACACCCAGCGATGTCCTGGCGGCGCGGTTAGGTTCATTAGGAAGCTCTTCGCAAGCGCTAGCTCCGGTAGCATGGAATCCTTGATCCAAGCATCGATCGCGACGGCCATTTTTTTTGCAAGGCGCGGCGGCACGGCGGCGGCGGTCGCTATTTTTTTCGATCGCGAAATCGACCAATCCGCGGCCCAGGCGAGTAGGTAACGTACCCAGCTTTGCAATGATCCCACCGGGGGTGCAAATCGGAGCATTGGTGGGACTTGGCGCTAGCGCCGCGAGAACGCGCACGGCCGCAGGATCGATGGCGCGGTCAAGTCGGCCCGCGCCGGCAGCCGCCAGCGAGCATCCACGCAGTATGCGGAACCCGAATAGCGCATAGAACGCCGCCAGCTGCAGCACTGGCGGAGCCTCAGCCGCGAAGGCCACCGGAACCATGGCCAAGGCGCGGCGAGAGAGAGAGCTCGAGAGACATGGCTATAGAGAGCGAGAGCTCGAGAGCGCTCGCTAAACTACACATGCTGCTCATGCGCGGGCCCCGGGCCTTCGGTCACGCAGATGCGTCGCTGCTCGCCGGGCGGCGGCGGCGCGGAAGCGCGGCGGCGGCGGACCGGATCCACCGGACAACACCCATCAGCCACCGCACGCGGCGGGACCGCCGGACCCTAAGATGGCAGCATGGCGGGCGCAGCGCAGGCACGGGGCGGGGGCGGCGGGCGGCGGCGCGGCTTGCAGCACGGAGCATGCAGGAGCACGGCGGGCGGCGGCGCAGCCCGCCGGGCGTGGCGGGGGCGCGGCGGGCGGCGGCGCGGCTCGCCGGGCGTCGCGGGGGCGCGGCGGGCGGCGGCACGGCTCGCCGCACGGGGCGGGAGCGGCGGGCGGCGGCGCGGCTTGCAGCACGGAGCAGGAGCACGGCGGGCGGCGGCGCAGCCCGCCGGGCGTAGCGGGGGCGCGGCGGGCGGGGGCGCGGCTCGCCGGACGGGGCGGGGGCGCGGCGCGCGGCGGCGCGGCTCGCCGCACGGGACGGGGCGGGGCGGGCGGCGGCGCGGCTCGCCGCACGGGACGGCGGCGCGGCGGGCGGCGGCGCGGCTCGCCGCACGGGACGGCGGCGCGGCGGGCGGCGGCGCGGCTCGCCGGGCGTGGCGGGGGCGGGGCGGGCGGCGGCGCGGCTCGCCGGGCGTGGCGGGGGCGCGGCGGGTGGCGGCGCGGCTCGCCGGGCGTGGTGGGGGCGCATGGGGCGGCGGCGCAGCTCGCCGCACGGGGCGGGGGCGCGGCGGGCGGTGGCGTGGCTCGCCGCGTGGCGAGGGCGCGGTGGGTGGCGGCGCGGCTCGGCCGGGCGTGGCGGGGGCCGGGGCGGTGGGCAGGGGGCGGCGGGGGCCCATCCCTGCCCTACCCCACCTGCCCTGTGCCCTGTTCTTGCACCCGCTGCCTTGGAGAACGTGTATGGCACTCAAATGGCTTTCGTTTGCCGCTTCACTGGCCCCAGCAGAGCCTGTACCGTGCCTGGGTGCCGTGCCTTAGCCGCTTTCCCTCATTCGACGGTCACGCCGACAAAATATTGAACCACCAGCGCGCCATCTCGATATAAACGAGTGACAATCTAAAAGAATAATGTCTTAAGAGTGTGTGCACCGATTTTCGCCGCGAGCGCGAACGTTCCGGACAATCCACGTGAACATGAGTCTTTAGACCAGAGTACTAGACCTGACTTCACTAAGTTACTCGGTTACTTTTTTCCCCATACAAGCGTTCCGCTGTGGTATCTCTAGCTCTGGCTCTTCTTCGTGTCAGTTATCCTCTAGCTCTGGCTCTTCTTCGTGTCAGTTATCCTCTGTCCCCCCAGGCCCCAGATCCCGATCTAGAGCTAGGGCTGCCAAAGATGGGTACGCCAAGGCAATCACAACAGCTAGCGCCACCGCCACTACAATTACTAGTACCAGTATGACACTGTGTATGTGCGCCGCCGGCGCTACCGCCAGCATAGCATACGTAGCCTCACTGTCAGTGGCCCGCACGTGTACGGTCTGCACTGTAGACTGCACGGCGGTGCACGCCGCGGCCGGCGCTGCAGCTGGATCCCGACCCGAATTCGAATCTCCGCGACGCCTACCGCGAGCTCGATCACTGGCTCCGGCGAACCGTCCGAGTCCCCGGCCCCAAGACATATGCATGAACAGAAAAAGAATTTTTTCTGCCCTCCCGGACCGGCCGCTAGCGCCGGCACTACGTCGTCGTCGCCATTCATTGTGCACCCGCCAATCGGGAGCAACCAGTCAATCGGGCCCGATAGCTGCCATGACCACAGCGCTAGAGGCTCACATGCGAATGCGGGGTGGCGCCGCCAGGCAGCGGCAGCGGGCTCGGCCCTCGCCGCGGCGGGCCAAGCTGACCCGGCCATGCTGGCCCATGCATCACGCGCGAGCCCGGCATCATGGCATCCAACGACAGCGCTATCCGGCCCGCCCCCGCGCACCGCCGCGAAGAACCCAGGCCTGGAGTCTGGCCTGCACCAGGGGCACAAGAAAATGTTCCACCCGCCCAGAGTCCCATGACCGCATATAACACGCCTGGCCCCGCTGGTGCCGGCCGTCCCGCGCCGCTGCTCCGCACGCTATTTCCCTCGAGCTGTTTACACACGAGCGCCTCGGAGCCAAACCTGCGGGCACTCACCGAAAATCGGGTATCATACGCCGCCGCTTTGACTCTGACCAGTACTGGAGACTCGCGACCTGGAACGCCCGCACCTGCTCTAGCGTCAACCATGTCGGCCAGATCCAGAAATATATGCTTGACTGGGGGCTGAGCGTATTAGGGGTCCAATCACTTAACTGCACCCAGGCTACGGTCAGAGCGATGCGCAGGTCAGTGACATCGGGGCTCATGCTCACGTCCGTGCACGCCGACTCGGCCACGCGCACAACTAGTGCTCAGGAGCTCCCAGCTCGAGCCCCGCCCACCCCGCCCCTCTCGCAGAAGAAACTCCGCCAAAATCGAGCCTCCCCCGCGGCTCCGGCGTAGCCCTTTTTCTCTCAGAAAATATGGCCAAGCACTGTTTTAAGACCTACACAATGCCAGGCCGCGTGGCCGGCTGTGAGCTTCGATTTGCAAATAATGTTCAGATCTTTATCGCCAGCGTGTACCTCCCCCCGGCGAAAGTCGGACGGCGCGGTCTACTGAAAGTGCGAAAATCTTCGACTATCTCCGCGCGACCATGTACGCTGACTGGGCGCTCCGCCCCCGCGCGCACTTTTTCCTCCTTGGCGATCTTAACAGCTGCCTCTGTCCCGAGACGGGCAAAATCAGACAGGGGCAATATGCGACCACACGAGAACCTGATCACCGCTGGTGGCATGAACTGCTTCACGACTGGACCCTCTCCGACGCTGCCACAGCCATGGGCACCGACGACCAAATCACCTTCATATTTCCTGACGCTCCTGACAACCCCAACCCTCGAGGCATCGCCCCAGATGGCACGCTCCGCCATGCTACCAGGCTCGACTACATCTTACAATCCCAAGTCGCGACTAACGCCCTTCGAGCGGCCCAAGCGTCGCCTAGAAACGCCCCTTTCCCCTCGGACCATTTCCCACTCCTTGCAGAGTACAGTAAACGGGCCCTGGCCATCAAATATAAACTGGGGCCCCCAGCGTCTTCGCCCGGCCCCCCGCGTTTCAAGTACGCGACACAGGCATCGCTCACAAAAATTCGCTTCAAAGAACTACTGGAAGAAAAGCTACAGCAGCCGGTGCCGGGGTCCTCAGCTAGCGTACGAGAGCTACTCGCAACGCTGGAGGACGACGACGGCACCCCGCCAGAGGACCGCCTAGCCCGCCTGCACGAAGCCCTCAAATCCACTCTCGCCCACATCTGTGACCTCGGCCAATCGCCAGTATTTGGCATCTTTACGCCCCCAAAAATCCCTCAAAAATTCTCCCGCCGCGGCCGCCCCGAATCCAACCTGCTCACGAGGGCCCAGGAACTGCGCAAGGCATGGGAAGCGGCGCGCCACGGGATCGACTCCACGCCGCGCCGCGTACGGCACTCCCTCTCTGACCTGCGCAGGGCAATCTCAAATCACAACCGCCGGCTTGACAAACTCCCAATAGACAAGCGGTCAGGCTATCTTAAACTCCCACTACCCCCTGTGCCGCCGCCATTCTCTGCCCGACAACCAAGCTGGCTCGACTATTTTCCAAGCTTCACCACTTGGGCCTCGGCCCTGGACACCAAAGTCCAGGCCCACATTAAACGTTTCGAAGCCACGACAATCAGAGCAAACCGAGAGCGCTCGCAGCGCATGTTCAAGACAGACCTCGCCCAATACCTCCGCCAAACACTTGAAGCCCCAGAACGCAGGCCGATTACCTCCTTCTCCCTCTGCCACGCTGGAGAATATCAGGTATACGGCAATGAAGATGCAGTGAAACAGTTCGCACGCCATCACATGCATGCCTGGACACGGCAGCGTAGCCCACTCACAGCGAACAGGGACCCGGGCGCGCTGCCACTTAGTACATGTGCACAGGAGGCCTCAATATGGCGCCGACTTCACTCCCCGCGCCAGGATATTGATGATGCAATTTATGTGTACCTAATGGAACCCACCAGCGAGGCCGAACTGGACCGAATCATCGGCTCTCTCCGAAACGGTGCGGCGGGGCCCTCGGGATTTTCCCACGAAATGATAAAAATGCTGTGGACGGCACCGGTCCTTTCAAAGAAAACTTGCGAAGAACTACGCAAGGCGGGCCTGGACCCGGAGCCGCTCCAAGAACCCGATAACCTGTTCCCGACGTGCCGCCAGGTAATCCTCACTACGGTAAATCTGATCCTAAAACTCTCGTCTGTCCCTGCGCCCCTTCTTCACGGAAATATATGTCTTATCCCCAAGGGCGGGGAATGGGATGGGCACCCTGACAATGTCCGCCCCATTACACTCCAAGAATGCACGCTGAAACTCGTGACGGCAGTCCTCACTGACCGCCTCTCGCGCGTTCTCCGCAAACACGACATATTACAGGGCGCGAACTTCGCCTTTACTCGAGGCAAGTCCACCGACGAGCCTCTGTACATGCTGCGCGCGCTACTGGAGGACGCAAAACAATTCTCGAAACCGATCTATCTGCTACTGCTAGATATTCGCAGAGCCTACGACAGCGTCAGCTGGTCTAGCATGGAAATGGCACTCCGCCGCCTAAAAATTCCCGAACGGTACATAAGCCTCTACGGACAAATATCAACATCACGTACAGCGTCCGTCGCGACAGGGTACGGCCCAACTGACCCCTTCGATGTGGAGTGCGGGCTCCCGCAAGGAGGAACCGAGTCCCCAATTCACTGGCTCATCTTCTATGACGTATTTCTATCGGCTTTACGCGAAGTCAGCGCTGCGGAGAGCACCCAATACTCCATGGGCCCGCCGCCCTCTGCGTCTGACGCTAACCTGCCCGCGCCCACCCGACGCCTGCGAGCGCGCCTGCCTCGGGTGACCTCGCCGGGGCAAGCATACGCAGACGACACCGTACTTATTAGCGGTACAGCCCGGGGCATCCAGCTGCACGCAGACCTGGCCTCTGAATTCTTCTGGATACATGATATTGCCCTCAACGCGAAGAAAACCGAATTTACGTACAACAACGTCTCCCCACGCCCGTCTGCCCCGCTACTAGGCCCGCCCGATGCTAAAGAACCGGCCGACAAAGTCCTTGCGCCGAACAAACCATTCAAGGTGCTCGGGGTCTGGATGACAGCAAATCTGGACTGGCGGCGGCAATTTGAGGCTGTATACTCAACAGCTCGGGCAGCCTGCGCGATACTAAGGCGTAAGAAACTCACCGCCAAAGAGACGATATACATAGTAAATAGCGTCCTTCTCCCTCGCATCACTTACGCCTGCAAGATTGTTTCCTTTACCGAGAGACAATGTGCCCAGCTCGACACTCTCTGGATGACGCTCACTAAACATCATGCCCGCCTTAGGGGGTCCACGCCCAACGCGCTCATGTGGAGCCGAGGCTTCTACGGCCTCAAGAGAACGGAGGACGAACAGCTGGCCATTCACGTGCTCGATGAAACCATCCGCACGAACCACCCCCTGCTTCTCCCGTATATCATGCACCGCATTTTCGCAGCGCAGGAGCAACTGGGGCTTCCCCTTCCGCCATACTGCTACCCCAATTTACAGCACACATATGTATAAACTTATTTAAATCCCTCGTTCATCTCGATCGCTTCGCGATCTCGATTCACTCAGGATTTAAATAAGTTTATACATATGTGTCAAAATTAATACTAAAATACGTATTTATCGATTAAATTCTTTAACTTTTTTATGCAAACTTTGTATAAATTAATGCAAACTTTGTATTAAAAATGAAAAACGCGTTTAACTTTATGCATATTAACGATTGAATCAATTGATCTTATATCGATTGATTATGTTCTTTGTCGATTACATATATAACTGCGATTAATTTGCATTAAACTACTTAAAGAACGAAATAATCGCGATTAAATTGCATAAATTCGCATAAACTCGATATATCTCTCTGGTATTGAAGTAGACCACCGCCCATTCTGTATCGAAAAACGCAAAAAGTGTCACAGAGTTGCATTGTGTCCAATTAAACAATCGATGAGATTGCTGATTTGCATTTGTGCACCCAAAAACTGTCACAGAGTTGCATTATCTCCAATTAAACAATCGATTATAATGGGGATGGGCACTTTTGCACCCAAAAAGTGTCACATAGTTGCATGGTCTCCAATTAAACAATCGATGGGATTGCGGATTTACATTTTTGCACCGAAAAAGTGTCACAGAGTTGCATGGTCTCCAATTGAACAATCGATTAGATTGCATATGTTCTATAAAACAGAATAAATGAATTCAAGTGTGACAGGTAGTATTCAAATGATATTCAGTAAGAGATAGTTTTGTTTTTGAGAAAGTCAGTAAGAGGGGTGGAATGTCTGTGACGCCTGTGACGGCTGTGACGCCTGTTTTCAGAAGTCTGTCATTTTTGAAAATTTTAAAAAGTTTGAAAGTAGGTGTCACAGGCGTCACAGGCGTCACACTCAATTAAATTAGGTGTCACAGCGAAATTGCAGACCATTTCCAGTAAGACAACTTCGCATTTTCAAAAAGGTTGATTAATGGATAGTGTTTTGTAGGTGTCAGAGGTGTCACAAGACGGATTTCAGTAAGACAAGAATATATTTTCGAAAATCTCAGTAAGAGAAAGAGATTCCATTGTTAATTGGGTGTGACGCCTGTGACGGCTGTGACGGCTGTTTTCAGAAGTCTGTAATTTTTGAAAATTTTAAAAAGTTTGAAAGTAGGCGTCACAGGCGTCACAGGCGTCACAGTCAATTAAAGAGGCGTCACAGTCAATTAAATAGGTGTCACACCCGATTATCTGACCATTTTCAGTAAGACCATCTGAAATTCTGAATTTCTCAGTGTCAACTAACTCGGAAATCGCAATACTCTATGTTTCTCCGATTTCTCCAACCCTGAAAACACACCTGTTATTCTCTCATCTATCTCATGAGATACTCTCGTGGTTTTTCTCTCTGCTTCTAATCCACAACTGAATATATCAATCGCCAGCATACCTTCATTTGAGTAACAATGAGCAGTGCAGTGGCTCTCATCCAGCAGAAGAACCATTGCAAAACCAGGAGGAGAAATACCACCATCGAAAATCTCGCAATGCTTGTGAACTACTCGAATACCTTGCTCTTGAATAATAGTTTGCAAGAACTGCATTAACCACCTGGTTGTTGTCTCCAAGTTTTCCATTCCTACTGCTAATTGGGTTCTGAACTTGTAATCCAGCATCACATGGAAGCCTCGATGAGTATTCATTTATGAATAATTTAGAAAAATTAAAAACGCGATTGGTAGAATGCGAACCATCTTAGCAAGAGTGCTACCTTATGAGTTGGTGGATATCATTCTGTTGCACTACCACAAGACCTGTCCAAACTGCTTTGACACATGCATAATCACCAAGGGAAAATGGGGAAAGATTCTCATTTCTCTCTCAAAGATCTAATCGAAATATAATACTACTGGTTTATCCTCTATCACAATTCCTGATGTAGTCTTTTTTCTGTAAGCATGAGAGGATTTCTTGTTGCACTCTCTGCATCCACTTCCCCTTACATGATTAAATGGGTAGGTTTGGAGGATCTTGTTGCATTTGAGGCATCTAACAGAGACCTTCTCTTGCGCTTTCTTATAGACTGTCTCACTATAATCGAATTTAGCATCACCATGAACCATCATTGCAGATTCTATAAATTTCTTTGTTTTATCATCCATCCCTCTCTATATATACCTGAGATTTCTATGGAGCAGTATCCTGCCCGAAAATGGGGAAGTATCGATTTGTGCCGTAATACTCTGCATATGTATTCTGTCTTGCAATAGCATCGGTTCTCTCAGCATAGAGAATGCATTTGTAGATACCAAATCTGGTGGCTCTCACCAAGAACTGGTAATCTTCAAGACCGAAATTCACACCATGATAAGCGATTCCGAAATTGTCATATGGGGTGATCACAACTGCAATATTTGGGGTTCCACCCTCTACTTGACAGACAGCATAAACATCTGGTGGAATATCCACGACCACCTTGTAGTGGTCACCAATCTCAACAAGAGAATCAACTACTGATGTCTGTTCATTCACAACAATTGGGAAGATCTTTATAATATATGGTGCATTCATACTGGGGACATAGGTGCGAATTCTGGTGTTGGGATCAATGGGGTTGGGTTGATCATTTACGAAAAGAGGCGCACCAACAGCTCCACCAATCCGAAGACCATCACCAATATATGCTCCCCCCGTTTTGCAGTTAATAGCTCCCGACCGAGATTCAAAAGAATAAGTAGAAAGAGGAGCACCATAACTGTCTGGGTCTCCATAATGGGCAGAAAAGTTTGCATTTGTGACAAGGAGTTTCGTTGTCTTAACTATACCATTATTTTTATCACACCTGAGTTCCTGCAATCTCAGTTTATGGGTTGAACCAAAAGTATTCATGGTAGGTTGGACTTCTGTGGATTGGAGACCTTCTACATCATCAAAGGTAGCATGCTGCAAAACGTGATTTGCAGGTGCTGCTAATGATAGTTGGGGTGTAATAATTCGCTCTACTGGGGCAGCCATTTTACATTAAAGTGATATATAATTTATGGGGTTGGGTTATCAATCACATCTGGTTCCTGGTAAAACCCTGTTGTGAAGATATCTGCAATGTTTACCCCACGAAGTGCTGAAACAGCTGCTATATCTGTTCTCAGTCCCATAATCATAGTATTGTAAACTCCAACCTCAGTGACAAACAAATCATAAGTAAATGTCAAATTGTTATATACACAATATCCCCGACCGAAATGATTTGATGCTTGAACAAAGAATAGGTAATTGTGACCTGGTTGATTGTTGTTTGCTCTGCACATTGAGAGCATTGCTGTGGGAAGAGGAATATTCCTTCTCACACGATCAGTTCCTGTAATGGAAACCAACTCTGAATTTTCAAGAGTGACAGATGATGCAACATAGAAATGCAGAAAAGGTTGCTGTGCAACTGGTGTATAGAACCGAATTCGTTGTGGGTTCTCCACATTCTGTTCAAGAGTATCTGGGACATCATTATACGAAATTGATGAAGAAAGTTGACCTGAAACTCGACAGCCACCACCAATAAATGCTCCACCTGAACGAATTGTAGCAGCAGCAGAATTCTTATCGAAATCAAGGGCTTTCAGATCAACACTGTAAGCATCAGGACCTCCATTAGTAGGTTGAAAAAAGTTCGCATTTGAGACCAGGAGTCGAGTTGTTTTCACCACACCTGAGTTCTTATCAGCTCTCAGCTCTTTAACTCGAATAATCGAATTCTTATCAAAGGAGTTACCATTGGAATTGGGTCTCTCTGTGGATTCTAAACCACGAACCTCATCATTAACTTCATGCTGGCGAAAGTGCATTGCTGGGGATCCAAGGGAATATATTGGAAGTTGAACTCGATTATATTCGCCCATTGCTTCTTTTACTAAGAAGGAAAGAAAAATAATGTTTATTGCTCTTCTGTGAGATTATTATACTCTATGCCTTTCTTTACAGTTCCCCTTTGGAATGCCTGTAACACAATCGCTTCCTTTGAGGTTGGTATTTGAACTCCTGATGAGATGCAAGATTGAATTTCTTTTTGAACAATATCATCGATTGCAATTCTTGCCCTATTGTGGGCAGCATTATCAATCCAGTCCTGAACAGAAGCAGCGCAATATTCCATTCCCAACTTTTCGGTATCAGTCAGAACTACTTGGTATATATTCGACATTCTTACTTTTACAATAGAAAATTATGTTATGCTGATAAGCTCACCTGAGAATGTTGTTCTCAAACTATAACCTCCATTTGCATTTGTCACAAGCGTTGCAAATTCATTGACAGCCAGATACAGAATGCAACTAAGTGCAATGGTTTTGTTTGTTACAGTTGTTGAGTTTATTGTGTTTATTGCAACACCACTTGGATCGGCATTATTTATTTTAAGAGTTAATTCAATTGCGTTTGTTGAAGTAGAACTTGCAAATGCAGAAAATCGGTAATGTCCTGATACAGGAGCCGTGAACCTTCCATTAGCAACATTAAAATGCGTTGTAGGATGATTCACATAAATAACTCCCCAGTTTATCAAATCGGAGGCGCTTGTTGCTGTATGATTATATCCTAATTGAGCGCAAAATCGTGGTTGAGAATTTTGTTTTAGATAGTATCCTTGGTTAATTGTGAAACTGTTTGGTTCAAGAGTTGCTATATTAGTGCTATTCCTTTTCAAGAGAAGGTTTACATCTGCCCCAGTGTCTACTTCTGGTGTAACTACTTTTGTAGATGCTTCCAGTATTTGTTGTGAGTGACTTGGTGCATAAATACCACCATTTGCTGCAACAAGACCTGTGAATGTGCTTGTTCCAGCTATATTTATCTGGTTCGCCGTTAGAGTTCCATCAACCCTTGCCCCATCTCCAATGTAAGCGCCTCCACTATTTACTACAAGAGCCGAATTATTAACAGTGTTGTCGAAATTGACTATCTTGGGTGTGGTGAACCCTCCCACATCATCATAAATTGCTGAATCTGATACAATCGATCCAGATTGAACTTGGTTTTTGTTTGAAACTATTAAACCTGTGGTTCTTACTTTCCCATTATTGCGATCACATCGAATTTCCTTGCATCTTAAAACTGAATTCTGCGAAAATGAATCTGCTCCTGTTGTTTCTGTGCATATGAAACCAGGGGTTGCATCTGATACTGTGTGGTTAAGTTGATGTAATTTAGGTGCAGCATAACAGAAAACAGGAACAGCTATTTGAGTAGTCATTCTTTACAATATAGTTCGAATATTATATTGAACTTATCAGCATTCCTCCAAATAAGAACCTTGTGTTTAATGTTATTTGTGTGTTACTAAATATGCGGATTGAATCATTCTGTGCAAGATTTAAAAAACAATCTAATGCAAAGGAGTGAGTTCCAGTTGCCGAACTGGTTGTCGACAGGAGTGTGCTTGAACCATTTCGATATAATATCAAAACGGATGAAGATGATGACTGCATTCCTGTGAAGAAGAATCGGTAGCATCCTTCAATAGGAGCTACAAATGTTCCTGTTGCAGAATCGAAATTATTTCCTTGGTTAACTAACACTGTTGGAAATGAAACAATGTAACCTGAGGCGGTAAAGGTAGATGAAACGGCTGTTGTTGCTTTTGTCGCCATAAATCGTGGGCAACCACTCCGTTTTAAAAAGCCCGATATTTTGAATGTCTCAATATTTTCTGCTGTCTTTTCGAGAGTAAAAATAGTAGTTCCATTTCGTCTATAATTAACATTCGAATCTTTACCATTATCTATCTCAGGTGCATTAATTCTTGTAGTAGCTGTGATAGTTCCATACTGAATATTTCCTGAAAGACCACCATTAAAGGTCATCAATCCTGCAAATGAACTTGTCCCACTCACATTCAATTGATTTGCTGTGACAGTCCCCGCCACAATTGCTCCATCACCAATGTAGGCTCCTCCACTCTTGACTACAAGGGCGGAATTATTGCTTGTGTTTCCAAAAGTAACTATCTGTGCTGTGGTGAATCCACCCACATTATCATACACTGCTGAATCTGGGACTACTTGACCTGCTTGAACCTGATTTGTATTCGAGATTATAATGCCTGTGGTTCTAATCTTGCCTCCATTTCGATCGCATCGAATTTCTTTGACCCTCAGTATACTGTTCTCTGTGAAAGAGGTATTACTTGTAGTTTCAGTGCAAATAAAACCGGGTGTGGAGTCGACTACTTCATGAGAGGTGCTGTGGAGTGATTTGGCTGCAAGTTCATAGTTTGGAATCTCTAAAAGGGAGGTCATCTTTATAATTACGAAATAGTTAAATTGCGACAGCAATGTAATGAATTGTAACTGGAAATCCTGGTCTGTCAAAAGAACTTAATGGAACTATGTCAAGCTCACAAGTGAAATAGCTACTGTAAACTTGTTTAAGCCTAACATACATTCGATAGTAGTAGGCTGTCTCATTGTGTTGTATACCAGTTGTTACAATAGGAGGGTTAGCAAAGCTGCTGTTGAAATTAATAGTGAGGTTAAACCTATGGTCAGGATTTGCCCAAAGATAAGGAGTAGTGTAAACATACGTTCCTGCTTGGATTTTCCCATTAAAATATGCATTGAGTTGACTGGAAAGATCTGCCTCTGTAATACATCGACTGATGGTCGCATTATTTGAGGGGTTCATAGCATAGAAATTTCTTGCATAGGCATTTCCACGAACAAGTAAGGTTTTATCAAAGTAATTCTGCGAATTGTGGAAGAACCATGTTTCTTCAAACATAGGTCCTGCTGGTTCTACAATCTGACCTGATCCTACATACATTGTGTTGTTGGCTCTGATTGTGGTGGCTGTGAAAGGATCAAGAGTTGGTCTATTGGTCAAATCATTGTAGTTTCCTGAGAAAATTGCAGGTTTGTTATAGATATCTGTATTCCAATCATGAGTGTGTGCAAAATCTGTAATCTCTGCCTTTGTGTGGGTGTGACCAACATATGCAACATTTCCAAGATCTGTAATCTCTGCCTTGGTATGGGTGTGACCCACATATGCAACATTTCCGAGATCTAATATCTCTGATTTAACATGAGTGTGAGCGAAATTTGTGATATCTGCTCTTGTGTGGAAGTGTGCAAAATCTGTAATTTGTGATTTGGTGTGAGTGTGTGCAAAATCTGTGATTTCTGCCTTTGTGTGGGTGTGTGATCTATTATTTAGATCAAGGAAACTACCCGAAAATGCAACAGGATGCAGATTTGCAGCAGTAGGTTTATTTATGAGATCATTATAATCTCCTGTAAATGAAATGGTTTTCAGTTCACCCCTTCCTACATAATCAGAAGGTAGATCAATCTTGATGGGCATGATAGCTGGATCATCTGGAATCTCATACTCACCTCCTGGGTGAACCACAGGGAAGGTTTGATTGCTTTCAGTGTGGACAAAGAAGTTGCATGCTGTCACTGTTCCATCAATTACCCCACCTGTGAGAGGGAGGTAATCCCCTGTCACACCAATATTTATACCTGCGATGATTGTATTCAGTTCTGTTTCATCTATGTAGTTTTGGGCTTGAAGGTAATCCTCTGTGACCACTCTCGAAATGGTGTCATTGTGAATATTCTTTGCTGCTGCCCTCTGATTGATTTCTAAGACTCCCTCACCAACTCCACCATTATAATTCGTTTTGATCCATGAGATTTCGCATCTCTTGTAGTCATCTCGATTTCCAATGAGAGCATTGGGTAACAATCTTTCTCTGGTGAATATTAATTTGGGTCTTGAACTATCTAAATCACTCACATCAGTTACATTAATTTGGATTGCTGCATCTTTGTCATCATAGTTTGCTGGATCAGATGGTAGAGAGATCAATCCTCCTGTCATTGGGATGTCATCTGCATAGTAACTGGTTAAATAGATACCTGGTTTGGTGTCCATCAAACCGAAATTTCCGCCTGCTGCAATTATCTGCATCCTTGTAGGGGTCTGATGTATAATTCACCCTGCATTTTGGTTCCTGCATCTATTCCTTTGAGATTCAGGTAATATTCATCTAATCTTAATCTCTCTGGTATGATATTACTTTGGTAGAGAGTAACACCATGTAAGGTGTCGAAATCATCACCTGCTGATGCGAATTTTGGTTGTTCATCTATTTCGCTCCATTTATGTCTGTGATCTTCTGGTGGAAACTCTTCTGGTTTTCCATCAATATCACCCCAGTCATGCCTGTGATCCTCTGGTGGGAATTTGTCTGGTTTACCTAAGATCTCATCCCAGTCATGGTTGTGATCCTCTGGTGGAAATCTGGCTGGTTTATTGTTGATCTGCTCCCAATCAGGGAAGAATTCCCAAATCTCAGGTCGAAATCCATCTGGTAATAATTCTTCATGGGGTTCATATGGTTGCTCATAATCAACAACTGGTGGTTCGTGACCATCTGCTAAATATTCCTCATGGGGTTCATAATTCTGCTCATATTCATACTCTTGTGGATCTAAACCATCTGGTAAATACTCTTCCTCATTGGGGTCATATTGATCATACTCATATTCCTGTGGGTCAAAACCGTCTGGTAGGTATTCCTCCTCATCTGGGACGAAGTAGTAATCATCAAGCTCCAATATATCGATTTCGGGAGGTAAATATTGCTCATCAATTTGCTTTCTTGGTTCAATTATCGGTTTATTTCGAACCTGCTCCCAACTCACAATGTGCTGCCCAAAGGGAACTGTCTCATCTGCTGTATACTCTCTTCCTGGTTGCTTTTTGGGTGTTAAATCTGGTGGATCCCATGGAAGAGGAAAGGGAACTGGGACAGGTCCATTAGGTCCATAATATTCAAAGATCTCTCTTATGGTCTTCTCACTTACCAGTTTCTCACCATTTGCATACACATTGCTTCCATGGATATTTCGCCATTGCCTGGTTCTGATACCAAGATCTTTGGTGTTGGTGACCAAAGGTAAAAGGTGCCTATCCATTTCGACAAGGTCTGGGTGTAAATGAACTGTTACTGGTTGAGTGGGGCTACTGTTGACAGTGATAGACGCCTTATTCTTTGCTGTATCACCAGGTAGTTGGAAACCGAATTGTGCATTAGAAGCCGAATTCGCCACAATATCCCTTGGATAAACATTGTTAGTGAACTCGATTTTGTTGGTCTCTCCATGGGGGGCTATCTGTAATATTTCGGGAATTTGTGCAATTGCATTTGATCCTTCATTATAGATTCTCAAACCACTCTGATGCCCACCCTTCTCATTTTGAACATTGAATATTAACCTACCACTATCGAATCGAGTTGGAATATCTGGATGGGTTCCACTGGTTTTCAGTTTTCTTGGTCTGCTCCTGGTTGCTTTAATCTGGGCTACCTGATTCGATTTCACATTTCCCATGCTGAAAGCAACACTCACATCCTCCTTTTCGGGATCCATTTCGTTTATTGAAAGTGCATGCTCTCTTGGGTGAGTCTTTGAGGGTTCATCTGCACTGTGATCAATTGAGATTGACCCCCTGGCTGTCAAGTTATCGAAATTTACATGTTTGTTATCTGCCTTCCCTCTTCCTGATGAAGGAATGGTTTGCAGGTTTGCTGGATAATTGAAACTCATCCCTGTTTACTCTACTTATAGAGATTTATTAAATTTGAGTAAAGTAAAGATGCCCCTTCGTGTAATTCTCAGTCTCTCAGGTGGGGGAGCTCGTGGTATAATTATTACGAGATTGCTAAAAGAAATCGAAACTCGAACTGGAAAAAGAGTAATAGACCTTGTTGACCTGGTGAGTGGAACATCCACTGGTGGGATTATTGCGATTGGTCTCAATGTGAAAAATCTCGAATTTCCAAACGAACCCAAACTCACTGCTACCGATTTGCATTCAACATATCTCAATCAACTTCCATTAATCTTTGCAAATCCCAGAAATATTATAGATAATGCCCTTTTCAACACCAAGTATGATGTGACCCCATTGGAGACAGCCATTCTCACTGTTACTGGTGAGTCTCTCATTCAAGACTCTCTAAAAGATGTAGTGATCACAAGTTTTGACACTGTGAGCATGAAGCCCATTTTTATCACCAATGATAACTCCTACAAATCCATCCCCAGCAAGATTGCTGCAAGATCCACCTCTGCTGCACCAACTTACTTCTCACCTGTGAACTATGATGGGATGTCTCTAATTGATGGTGCAATATCAGGTAACAACAATCCCAGTGTATGTGGTTACAGCCATGCTAAAAAGATCTATGATGATGATGATGATATAATTGTGATCAGTATATCCTGTGGTGAGGTCAATGAAACAGATGCCCCAAATGTGGATATTCCTATGAAGATGTCAACAGCTGGGCATTCTCTCATGGATTGCTTCGACCTCTGGGAGTCCATTAATTAATATGTTGATGGCTGCAAGTGAACTCTCAGCCCTGGAAAAGATGCAAGAGTTTCTCCCATATAATGATGACCAAGGATATGCAAGATATTATAGACTCTCTGTTCCACTTCCAAAGACCATAGTAAACTCTCTGGATGATACCTCTAAGATCCCTGATATGATAGATGCAACCGAAATGTATATAGCAGCAAACACAGTAATGATTGATAGACTCTGTGATTTACTGGTTGCAAATTACGAAATCAAGAACCCTGCAAGGTTCTATATATCATCCACTCTGAATAATATACCTCCATTGATGCTAACTGGTATCTTCTATCAGATGGTGCATTCACTGCTTCATCATCAAAAATTGGAAGGGAGGCATTTAAAGCAAGACCTTCTTTAACAGGTTGGGAGGCAAATGCATCTGCTCCTGATGGGATATGGAGTGTTCCCACTGAGTATCTCCAAGTATCCTTCCCATATATATATGAGGTAGCATCTATAATTGCATATGGTCTGGTGTGACCAATGCCTTTGTTAAGACCTTCAATGTTGCAACCTCACAAGATGGTGTTTCCTGGTCATTTATCAAGTATGAAGGTGTGAATAGAGTGTTCATGTGTGAAACAATTAATAATGCCCATAACAGTGGTGATGTCTCATACAGTTCTGGGTATCCCACCTCTATTAAAGACGTTTTCTATATTGGCTACCCTCTGAGGACAAGGTATATTCGTATTTATCCACTGGTATATATAAATACCCCAACAATGAGAGTGGATGTGACAGGTGCATTTATTCGAAGTGTATGATACATCAGGACTTCTGATGTATGGTGCGCCAGATTATGGCTTTTTAACAGTAGCTACTGTATTTTCGCATTATTTTACTGTATGTTCCTTACAGTAGAAAGTAGCCGATTAATCGTTTTTCGAAATATTTGTATGTAATCTATACGTATATATACTTGATACCTACACCATCGTGTAGATCTTTTCAAGCGCTTTCCAGCGCTATGTCGACGGTCACGATCTGATGATCTGGTGGTGAGATACGAGCGTTTGAAGATGCCGACAGCCCAACAGTGGGAACGTTAGGCGATGCCGACAGTAGTAACGCGAACCGTCAGTATATATGCGCATATATACATTTTGACCACAAAATAGCGGATTGGTCGGTCGGGGACTCTGGGCTCAGGGTCACACGAAATGTATGGTGTATATATATGATGAAACACGTGATGTCATGACGTCATACTGGTTGCGCGACCTGGTTGCGATGACGCAACCATGGTTGCGATGATGGTTGCGATGATGCAACCATGGTTGCGCTGGTTGCGCAACCTGGTTGCGCAACCAATTTTTTTCCGATTCAGTGGTTGCGCAACCATTTTTTTCCCGATTGAGTGGTTGCGCGACCTGGTTGCGATGATGCAACCATGGTTGCGATGATGGTTGCGATGATGCAACCATGGTTGCGATGATGGTTGCGATGACGCGCAACCATTTTTCGATTTATAGAATTATCCTATTGACCGAAACTTCACCGAAACTTCACCGAAACTTCACCGAAACTTCACACCGAAACTTCACCGAAACTTCGCACCGAAACTTCACCGAAACATCACTGAAACTCCATCAATCTCGGTCATACATATGTATTTATTACCAACTGCTCCGTTTTCAATTCTGAAAGCAGATTCGGAATCCTCTCGGCAGCAGCTATCAGGTTTCGTCGAGATCGGGCACTAACAAAATAAAAAATTGACAAGGATTTTTTGGATTCTCTCAACTTCTGCTATGGATCCCATCTACCAAGACCCTGCTATCATCCATGCTTCCCAGTCAGATTGGATACATGATTTCAAGACTGCTTTCTATTACAATTTCTTCATGTCACAGCCAGAGCATGTGAGACTGTTCTTTGTTTACAATTATCAACTGGTTTCAAACCTTGAAACTTTCTTCTTGAAATTATTGAAAAGATAGACAAATGAGGAAAATTCGCCAGAGGTCTAAGAGATTCCGAAAACGTTGTTAATCTATTCCTCTGACCACTTCGTAAATTAAATCGAGTTTGGGGTGCAGTATATGTTTCCTTGGTGGTTGAAAAGTCATTATACCATCTCTGACTGTTAACTTCTGATAATTTCTGGTTCCTGCTATGGTCAACTTCTTCAACTCTTTCTCTACTCTGCCTTCTTTTGTGCTCTTGCTTCTGTGAGGGGTTCTTTGGAACTTCACTTGCTTTTTCTATGCCCTCCTTTCTGATTGCTGAATCAACCCTGGCTTCCTCTTTTGCCTGTTCAAGGGCATCCACTGTGGAGTTTCATGATACTCAACACCTTTAATGGAAGCAGTTCATGAAAAGCGAATCTACCATCAACTATCTCACCACTGGACTTCTGATTCTGAATTTGAAGCCTCTCTGCCCTCCACACTATAAACATTCGAGACCAATTAACACCCTGCTTGCAAATGGATTCTTTTCAACTTCACTCTCACAAACATTCCAGGTTTCAGAGCATCAAGATACTCATCGATTTCTTGAATCTCTGATCCTCCATATTCACTATCTCTTTGTAGTGGGCTTCTGTGGTCTCTGCTGGTTTTCTCTTGGTTGCAGAGTGGATGGTATTATTATAATTATACTCAATATCACCCAACACATCAAAAAATCGTGCAGTATTATTTGCAATGCAGTAGTTTGTGATTAATCTCTTGATCTGTCTGTTAAAGGCTTCAATCCGACTTGGGTTCTGTGATCTGCAACATCACTTAGTTGATGCTCAATGATTTCGTTCCCAAATAATCTGTGAATAACACATTGGTAAATTCGCTTCCACTATCACTCTGAATGCGAACAATTGTCTGGGACTCTCTGTTCAAGTTGCTTGAATGCTGCAAGTGTAGTAAGAGCACTTTTGTCTCTCATTGGAATAATGAACCCTGTTCTCAGGGTTGATCCATTGCACTCATAAATGTATCATAACCATCATTCTGCTTTTTGTATGCAGGAAAGAAGAGCAGATCAATCACATATGTATCAAGGGGTTGCCTAATTGGAATCATGGGATCTCTCTTTCGAGATAGGGTAGGTGCATTAATTTGGACAACCTCCTGCTTATCATACCATTCTCTCATTTTCTTGTAGTTCTCCTCTGGTAGTTCCTGTCTCATTGCAGTAAATCCCTTGTAACCTGTTCTGGGATCATAGAACTTCTTAGCAATCTTCGACTCTTTTGGTGCTGTCTCAGCTGGGAGGGTCTCTGGGATTAATTGCTTGACCATCTCTGATCTTTTTAATATTCGACTGCTCTTCTCCTCCACTGGAACTGTGATGGGCAGGATATTCCCTCGATCTTCAATTGCCTCTTTTCTCACAATTCTTGGTGGTTGTCTCAATCCTATTTGTGTGGAAGGCATCTTTACCTTATCTCTCATATAATAAATGCAAGACTCTGTGTGGAAGGAGAACACAATTCCCAACTACTTTGCAATCGAGCCCAATGATCCAGGATTAAGATGTATATGGCTGCTGCATTTAATTCGCGGTTTATTACTTCTTGGAGAGCGAAACCAAAGAAAAAGAAAGATTGATGAAGTAGATTAGAGCCCAAATGGAATGCTGTGAATTCCATCGTCTAATATCTTCCTTTTGCTATCGAGTTGGTTTAGAGCCACCCTTCTGCTCTCCAAATCATATAGGTTGTGGTCTTGCCTTCGCTTGTTTACTACTGCTACTGTTTTGGTGATTCCTTCGAACAGGCATCTCTTGAAATCATCAAAGTGAACCTCTTTGGAGGAAGTACCAGACATCTTATTTTATCAAAGGTCTCAGTTCTGAAAAGCATAGAGTTTCGATCTCAGACCTACATACTCCACAATCTTTGCATTGGGAAACTCGTTTTTATATTTACCTGGAATCAACGATTGCTCCTGTCATAGAGAGGGGGGATCATAATTACTGCAATCCAGGTGTCTCAAATTCGCTTCATCTCATTATTAGATCATTGTATGCAGCAGTAGACAGAAAGA
>QPMI01000567.1:0-70455 GCA_004431415.1 Cyanophora paradoxa | reverse complement strand
TATCTCCAAAGTCCCCGGCTCGGCCCTAGGCTGGGCTCGCGCGGACGCCGCTGCAGGCGCCCACGGCTGCCTCGCGCACGCCGCAGAGCGCGCCGCCGATCACGCACACGCCAGCTGTCCCGTCGTCCCCTCGCGCTCGAACGCGGGCGCCGGCGCGGGCACGCGCATCATGCTCGCGACGACGGTGTCGGAAGCCGAGATCGCAGAGCTTGAGGCAAACGCGTACGGGTGGGACGCGGACGACGCCGAGGATCAGAACGCCGAGGTCATCTCGTTCCTGCAGCTCATTGCTCGGACGAGCCCCTCGTCGTAGTCCGCGCGCTCTACCCGTCGGCGTCCGCACCGCCGCCCCGGCCGCCTTGACGACCCGGTCTATCAGCAGAAGATCAAAGACTTCCTGAAGGCCCGGGGTCTCCCCGAGAAGCCCCGGCGGCCGTGCCACTGCGGCGAGTCGCACTACTCGTTTGAGTGCCGGACCAACCGCGGCCTCTGCCCGAGTGGTCGGCAATCAACCCGGCCAAGCGCCGCGGCCAACGGGCGCAGGCACCGGTGACCCGAAGCGCGGTTTACCCCGCGCCGCAGGGTGGGAACGGCCGCTCGAGCCCCCCGCCCCAGCAAGCTGCAGGGCCCCGGGCGTGCTACAACTGCGGCAAAACCGGCCACCTGGCCGCGTCCTGCCCGGCCCAGGCGCAGACGCTCGAGGCCGCGGTCCGCCGCGCGCTTGCAGAACACGCCGCCGCCGCTGCAGCCCGCCCGTGCCGCCCGCGACGCCGGCGCCCTGGGCTGACCCAACGCCTTCACGATCGCGCCGCCATGCTCGAGCAGGCTGCCGAAGCGGCGCCGCCGCCCGTCCGCGACTGCACTGCTTCCGCGCGACCGCGGCCACGGTCGGGGCCCACGGCGGCCCGGCGCCCGCGAGCTTGGCAAGGAAAAGCACGTGTACCGTGTGCGCATCGTGCGCAGCGACGAGGCGTTGGTCGACGATACTTCCGAGCCTTCACGCAGCGGCCGCGGCGCACGCCGCCGCGCTGCAGGACCCCGGGACGCCCCGCTCTCAACGCGGTCGCCGCAGCCGCCACGCTTTCGCGATCGCAGTAGTGCAGCTGTCCGGGGAAAGCCGCCCAGACCTGTGCCCACGGGAGCCGAGAGGCCGGCCCCCTGCGAGGCGCAGGACCTGTTGCCGACCCGCCGGAGTCGGGCCTGGACGAGGGGGAGAAGAAGGTCGCGTTCGACGCAGTGGACGCCGCCCTCGAGGAATCGCACTCCTCTTGGCGGCCGCCCGGACCCAACGGAGGTCGAGGGCGCTGACGCAGCAGCGAAGGGTCCCGCGCCGACGCCCGTGCCGACTTCTTTCCCGCCGAGCTCGCCGCCGGCATCGTGGACGCCGCCCTTGAGGAGGTCGCACTCCTCTTGGCGGCGCCCGGACCCAACGGAGGTCGAGGGCGCTGACGCAGAAGCGAAGGGTCCCGAGCCCGCGACGGAGCTCGCTCCACCAAGTCGGTCCCGAGACCGCCGCCGCCGAGGCTCCGGCGGACCCCGCCGCCGGCGTGGGCTGCTGCCTGGGTACTCCTCGGGGCCGAGACGGTAGCGAGCCTCGAGGTGACCGACGACGGCGCCTCCCTCGCCGACGAGGACGCGACGTAGCGTCTAAGGAGACCCTGCGCCTCAACCGCGCTCGCCTCCTCAGCGCTAGCCCCGGCCTAGACCTCACTCACTTCGGAGCCGTTGAGTTAGAGCCGGTGAAGGGCCGCGAGCACGAGCTGGGGCCCGTTCCTCTCTGGAACGTGGACGCGCACAAGCTGAAGGGCGCCGCGTCGGTCCGCTCGACCGCGCGGCGTTCCTGTACCCAGCGCCGTGCGAGACTCACTGCGGCTGCACTGTGAGCGAGGGCTGATCGAGGTCCGGGACGAGCAGTGGTATGCCACTGCGTTCCGCTGCCCGGCCCGCACCCGCCAGACGCTCTCCTTCTTGCTTGCGGCGTTCTCTCAGCCGCTCGCCACCGAGAGCACGTACCTCGGCTCGCGGACCCTCCCCACTGCGTTCCTGCAGATGCTGGGGCATGACCCGCTGTCCCAGGACACGCTGGCTCACGCCTGGCCGACGCACTATTATGAAATCATGAGCCTCACGCACAGGCCTCTCGCGTCGCCGCGAAGTGGGCCGGGGGCCACGCGTGGCCGCACGCGAGGGCCTCACGCCCGAGGGTCGCCCCGCAGTCGAGCCCGACGCCCACAAGCTTACGAAGCTTGGGACGAGTGCGTCGCTACCGCCGGCTGGCTGGAGCCATACCGCCGCCACTGGAGCATTGGCCAGCACTCGCCGTGGCGGCCTCTCTCGAGCCGCACGAGATGACAGTGTCGGGCCGCCGCAGCTAATCGAGCTGAGCGAGCTGTTGCCGCACAGGACGCCTCCGCCTTGCGTGCGCCTCGACTGTTGCGGGCTATTTCCTGCACCGCGTCGACTACGGTGCCCCGGGCACCGCCGGCGCCGTCGAGAAGATCCTCGCCGCTTCTTTAAGTTCGCCGAGCCGCTCATGTGGACGCGCGGGTCGACGCCTATGGCTTCGCCCTGCTGGCCCTCGAGCACGCGATCCAGTGGAAGACCGTGGCTTGCATCGGCGGCCGCGCCGGTCCCCACGACGCCCACAAGAGCGCCGTTGCCCTGGCCGACGGGAACCCTCTTGTCCCCTCGGACTCGGAGTTCACGGAAGCCGTTCACTCGCTTGCCGTCCTGGCTGCCTCCGTTGAGGTTCCGATCCCGGGGCGGGCACGTCTCCGCTCGGATCGGACGCCGAGGGATGGCTGCGGGCAGCGCTCGCGGAGCGTCTGACTGCGTACCGCGACGGCCGTGCCCCCGCCTTCCCGGTCGTGAGCGAGGGCGAGTCCCGCACGGTTGAACGCGTTCCGGTGGAGCCCCGCGTCGCCGCCGCCCGCGTTCTGCACCTCCGGGACCTGCACTTGTGCGACACTGGCTGCACTGGCCGCGCCTGCACGGGGCAGAGCCTGGCACGTGGAGGGTCGGCCGCGTGCGCCCGATCACGCGCACCACGCAGTTGCCCCTGCACGGCACGACGCGAGGCGGGCAGCTGCCCACGATCGTGCCTGAGGAGCTCTACGTGCTGAGCCAGCTCGGCCCGCGCCCGCCGCTCACCGCCCTGTGCGATGCAGCCTGGGCCCGCACGGTTCCCGGATCCGCCGGGGCCGCGGAGCTGCTCCGGTACATCGAGGGGCCAAGGCGGGCGACCGGGCCCACCTCGTCATTCTATTCCGTAGGCTGCTGAAGAAGCGGGCCGGTTTCAATGACGAGGCTGTCAAGGACATGATCGCGCTCGTGGAGAAGTGGCGCACGGATGCGGGCAGCCGCACCCCACTCCTCTCCACGACCTGCCCACCACGCCGAAGCCGGCGTCGGACACGACGGGCGCCTACACGGCGAAGGCCGTCAGCGCGACGATCAAGGAGGCTAAGGCCTGCCTGCCGCCGCGCCCGCCTGTGAAGGCGCTCTCGCCGAGGGACCGCCAGCGCCGGCGCGGCCGGCGCCCGTTCCTGTCCCGCCGCCTGCACCGACGGCGAAGCTCGTGACCTTGCACGCCGCGGCAACATGGCCGCCGCTGCGAGCCCGATGGCGCCGCGGCCCACCGCCGCTCCGACGCCGCCCGCCACTGAGCCGCGCCTGTCGAGCCTCGCCTGAGCGAGCCGCTACTCGACGTCGCGCGCGCGACCGCGCCGGCTCCCCGGCAGGCCGCCGTCGCGGCGAGCGTGGCCGCGGGACGGGGTCGTGCGCGTCAGCACCCGTGGGCGCGGCTCGCAGGGGCCACGAACCCGCAGCGCCCGCCGTGGGCAGGCTGAGGGGAAGACGCCGAGATGGGCGAGCGGGCGACGGCGATGAGGCGCCCGAGGAAGCGCCGCCGCCGCCGCCGCCGTCGGCTATCGATGAGAACCTGAGCCAGCGGGCCCTGTACGAGGCTATGGGCGTGATGAGCGGCGTCCTCGCAGTGCCGGGGTGCCCGCCTCGGCTCTGTGAGGGGAAACAGATCACCGAGTGGCCCATGACGGCCCGGTCTGATCTCGCCCACCGCTGGAGCATCCCCTTCGACGCACTGAAGGGCACGTTCGAGGACCTGCGGGTCCCGCACCTCAAGGCGTTTCTCGCCAGCGAGAGGAGCACGCCAATCCAGAACCGCCTGGATGGGCCGCCCGTGCCGCACGAGGAGCCGCCGGAGGGCCGCGTCGCGCTCAGAGCCGATCGCACCGTTCGCCTCGCGCGGCTCAACGCGGCCGCGTTCGAGCTCTTCATGATCGCGCTGGGGCTCCGTGGCCCCGTCACGCCCCACTCCCACGATCTCCCGTTCCACCTGCATGAGTGGACGGAGCAGCAGTTGGAGCACTTCCTGACTCTGCGTTGGACGATCCCTGCCACGCGCCTGCCGCGGTGGACGCACGGGGGCCGCTTCAACCGAGCGCGGCCGTCATCCCGCCGCAGTGGGCCCAGTACCTCTTGCGTGCTCACACCATGTTCCGCGCCGAGGCGGTTGGGACCACCGTTCCCTCCGCGGAACGCGCCGGCCTGGAGTTCCGTACGGGGTTCGCTGGCTGCGCCGCCACCTGCAGCTAGGACGCGCGCGCAGGAGGAAGCCGCCGAGAGCGACCCGCACAGGGCTTGGCCCTGACCGCCCAGCGCGCGGCCTTCCAGGAGAAGGTCTTGCATGCCCTCGAGCGTCACGCTGCACGGCAGTCGTTCACGTTCGACGATGCGCTTGTGGGCACCTACATCGCCGATGAGCCTGAGCCCCGCCTCGAGCCGCTCGACATTGACCATGTCGAGAGCGAAGAGGAAGAGGGCGAGAAGGAAGAGGCGCCGGCTGCCATCCCTGCGGCGGCGCACAGGCCGTTCGAGCCGCACAAGGACTGGCAGCCGCGGCCGCTGTTCTCGTTGGCGGACCCGACGTACGCCAACGATCACAAGCTCTTGCGCGAGTACATGGACCGGAAACACGCGTTTTTCCGGCCCTGGAATGCTATGAGCCAGGGTTCACTGAATGGGCAACGCTGCCCGCGATCAGCTACCCCTTGCGCTGGCAGCACGCCGGCGACGTTGACGAGTACAACGTCGACGTGCTCACGCTGCAGGACCAGCACATGGGCGAGCTGTGCTCAACTATGCTCAAGCGCGTCGGCCCCGCGCGCGCGGCATAGTGAACTGGTTCTCGCTCGTAGGCCCGCCTCAGCGGCCGTTCGACGAGGATCCGGAGCTCTTCGACCTGCAGGGGCTTGCATTCCCGCACGCCGCCTGCGGCGTCAGCTTGGATATCGTGCAGTACCTCGCGGTCGGGACCCGTACCGCACAGTCTGCCGTCCCGACGTACACGGGCGCCTGGGATCTCACGCACGAGGGCACAGCCCACGCACCCGTGTGTTCGACCCTGGCCAGGTCTCGCGGGTGCTGTATACCGCCTTCTTCCACGAAGGCGGCGGCGCGCGGAACGCCCCGCCGCCGTACATGCCGCACCCCGAGCGCCCCACCCTGCACACCTCAGTCTTGGGCGGTAACATCGCCGACCCGAACGAGGAGGACGCCAGGACGCCGTTCGCGACCCGCTTCGCGCGCGACGTCGCCGTGCTGGCCCTGCTGCGCCCGCTCGCCGACAAGCGCGTCGAGAACGTTGAGGGTCGCCTGCAGACGCGGCGCATCTACGCGCCCCGCCTCGTGGCAGGCACGGCCACGCCCGCGCCGAACGCTGCCTGCGACAAGGACGTCGCAGGGGGCGCGCCGCACCAGCGCGAGAACAAGAAGCTGTGGCTCGCAGTGACGGTCGCCCAGCTTGCGAGCCAGCCCAAGAAGAGCCACGCGAACCCGCGGCTCGTCACCGCGTTCGGTTACGAGCTGCCGCCTTTCCCGAACTCACCTCCGGGACGTGCCCTTGGGCGCCGATCCCGGCGGAAGAGGAAATCCTCGCGACGGCCATCGGTTTTACGCTGGCCTGGCACGCGCGCTTCTTCCAGCGTCACGCGCCGGGCAAGCACCTCCGCAGCCAGCACTGGGCTGATGACTTTCTGTCGGCTGCGGCCATGGACGTCGAGTCGGAACGCCCGGCTGACTACGTCCCCGAGATCGCTCGGGCGGTCGCCGATCACATGGATGACTTCAACAAGGTGTTGAACTCGTTCCGCTGCGTGGTGCCGGACGGTCTGATGGTGTTCATTCACGAGGCCTTCCTGACTAAGCCGACGGCCAAGCCGGACCGCGGGTCCGACGTCTTGCCTCAGGGCAAGAAGGTCTTCGACGCGGACGCGAGGCCGACGTACCGGACGGTCATCCCACGCTTGCGTGGAAGTTTGGCCCGAACAATGCGGTCGTGCCGGACCACGAGGGTCGTGCGGCGATCTGTGGGCGGATCCTGCTCGCGATGCTGCAGGCTTCCAGTATCCCCGCATCCCGCTGCTCGCGCAGCGGGTGGACAACTGTGCGCCCTGAACGCCGCCATGCCCCAGAACGTGGCCGAGGTCTTCAGGGCCCTCTTGCGCACTATGACGAGGGATGAGTGCGCCGACTCGGATGCCCGCGCGCTGGCGGACGGCATCCGCGCGTACCTCACAAACATGCCGCACGGTCTCGGGTACCAGCGTCTTGAGCTCGGCTCGCCCCCGATGGCCGGCGCCGAGGACGCGTGGCCCGCCGGCGATGACCTTGGCGCCGGGGCAAGAGTGGGATACAGCGCCACCTCGAGGCCGCCCGCGCCGCCGAGGAGCTGGAGAACTGTCCCGGGAACTTCCCGCTGGGGCTCATCTTTACCGATGAGGCTATACCCCTGCGGCCTCAGTTCGAGACGATGCTCCGTTCGCTCTACGCCGATCTGAATGTCGCGATCCGCCTCGCGCGCCCGATCGACTGGGAGACGGACGACCCGTGCTCCCGACTGGGACGTTGAGGCTCTGCGCCCGGCGCTGATGTGGGACGCGGTCCAGAACAAGGGCGCCGCGCCCTCGGCCCGGCGCAGCCTGACTGCGACGGCGGCTGTCGATAAGGAGGCCGAAAGCCTTCTGGTTCGCACGCCGTACCAGCCGATCTACGAAGGAGCGGTCCGCGCGACGTGGGCGGGCGTGCGGTTCCAGCCGCCCTCAACCATCGTCGGCGGGCTCGCGGACGACCCCGCCGAGGCGGCGCCATCCGCCACCCCGTCGGCGCCCGCGCCGGCGCAGGCCGCTGCGCAGACCGCCGCGCCGCCGACGGCGCCGCAGCAGGCGCGGCCCGGCGCAACGCGGGCCAGGCCGTTGGCCGAGGCGGCCGCGGGCAGGGTCACCAGCGGGGCGGCCGGCACCGCGGTCGCGACGGCCGAGGCCACCGTGACCGTGGCGGCGACCGCGGCGGTGGCCAGGCGCAACCCGCACAACCCGCTGTCGACCCGAACGACCCGTTCGGGCTGGATGCGTTCCTCGCGCGGCAGCAGGGGTATGACCCCAAGACCATGCGCGTAACCGTCTCGGACGGGAAGGTGAAGGTCGAGCGGATCGCCGAGAGCGCTCCGCCAGACCAAGCCCCGCCGGCTGAGACTCCCTCCCGGACCTTGATGCCGCGCCCAGCTCGAGCCGCCAGGCCGAGGCAAGCTCGAGCCGCAGGGACGACACGGCCAGTCGCGCGTCGCAGGCCCGCCGGACCCCTGAGCGGGCCTCGTCTCAGCGCCGCTCGCGCACACCCGAGCCGCGCCGAGCCCCGTCCAGTCGCCGCTCTCGCACCCCAGACAGGCGCGAGACGCGGGGCCCCTCCACGCGCCGCGAGCGCTCCCGGAGCCCCACCGGCAATCCCGGGCGCCGCCGCCGTCCCGCCGTTCGTTGGAACGCCGCGATCGCGAGGCTCCGACGCCCTTCGCCGGACCGCCGGGACCGCGAGGCCTCCCGCCGCCGCTCCCCGGACCGCCGTGATCGCTCGCCGCCGCGCCGCGACCGCAGCCCGCCGAGCCGACGGTCCACGGCTCGCGACACTCGCGACAGGCGGAGCCCTCGCCGAGGCTCGCGGGAACGCCGCCGGAGCCGAACACCGTCCCGCTCTAGCTCCCGCTCGCGCTCGCGCGATCGGAGCCCGAGCCGGAGCCCCGCCATGACGATAAGCGGCGCAAAAGCTCGAAGAAGGGCTCGCGCGACCGCGCCTCGCCGCGAGACCGCCGCAGCCCTCGCAGCAGCCAGTCCTCTCGCCGCCCGCCGGACCCGCCGCGCGGCGCCGTAGACGCTGCGTACAAGCGGCACGAGAACGACGCCCGCCTGCGAGGCTGCCCGCCCACATTGCGCGAGCTCTTCGACATGGTCTGGAAGGCGCAGTACGCTGAGATGCCAGACTCGCTCTCGGCGTCCGCGCGAGCTGAGCAGGCCACCGCGCTGGTCCTGATCAAGCTCCAGAACCAGATGGACGCTCAGTCCGCGTCGTCCTCGGCCCGCGCCGCCGCGCCACCATCGGGTGGGCAGCCGCCGACGGGCGGACGCAACGAGCGCCAGCAGCCCTTTCTAGAGGGGCCTGAGGGGCAGAGCGAGGCCGGTCCGCAGTCGGCGGCGCCGTCCAAGCCTGCGGAGGGTCGCGCCTCCATCTCTCAGGCCCAGGAGCGGTCATCGCGTGCGAGCCAGGCCGAGCCGCCGCGCGCAGACCAGTCGACGCCGGAGCAGCCGCGCGCCTCAGTGGCCGCGCCGCGCGCCTCCGCCGCCACGACTTTCAACCCCCAGGCTGACGTCCCAGCAGGGGGCCTCCTGCAGTTTGTGCGCGAGTGCTCGAGCTGCCGCGACGTGAAGATCCGGGGCCAAGGGGTCACGGAATTGGGGCTTTGGCTTCAAACAGTCGAGCGCCAGATCCGCACCGCCGCTAGCCACGCCGAGACGCGCGCCAAGCCCGGCGGCGCTCAGAAGGTCTCAGACGAAGCCTTCGCCCAGGCAAAGCAGGCCGCTCGGCGGGCCCTGGAAGACGTCTGCCGCGCCCTCCGGGCCGGCATCGATATGCAGATCAGCCTCTCCGCTGGGGAGACGGGCATGATGATCTCGCTCCTCCCAGACGGGCCCCGTGCCGATCTCGAGGCTCTGCGGGCCACGCTCGATCGCACCAAAGACTGGCGAGCCTTGCTTGAGCGCGAGCGCCAGCACGAGGCTCGCGTGGCAATGCAGGCCGCGGCAAAAGCCAACCCAAAGCCCTTCTTCGCGGTATACACCGTCGCAGAAGCGTCGTCACCCCGCGGGCACGAGGCCCGCGCGCCCTGTGACCTTCCCGCCCACTTGCATACGCCGGCGTCGGTCCGGGCCGCTGTGCCGGTGCCGGCGGACGAGAAGTACATCTCGATCCGCCGCGTCCAGACGGTCGTCCACGAGCCGCCCGCTCAAACAGTCGCGCCGCGGCGCCAGCCGCGCCGCCCGCCCGGCCCCACCAAAGAGCCGCGAGCCTGCGCCGGCCTGGGCCCGCCGCCTGCTGCACAAGCTCGGGCCGCGCTCGACCGTGCTGGTCTTCAACTGGCTGTCGAACCCGCGCAAATGCTGCAGGTCGATCCAAAGACCCTGGAGCCCGCCTTACGCGCGGTGCATCAGGCGATCATGGACCGCTACGGCATCTCGATGCGCAAAACGGGCTACAAGGCCCCGCCACGGCCGACTCGCGCGTGGTTCTCGGGTTCAGCGCCGACAGCGGCGTTCGCCCCGCAGAACGCGCTCGAGGCCGCCGCGATCATTTACCCCGAGGCCTGACCTCCGACGAGGAAGCTCTCATGCCGCGGGCCACGCCCTGGGCTCCAAAAACCGCCCGTCCCTCGCCGTGCCCCGCCCGGCAGAGGAGACGCCGCTGGGAACGCGCGCCGGCTATGACCCGCCCAGCGACGAGTTGCTCTACGCCAACCGCCACGGCCCGGGCCCGCGCAAGCGGACCAAGCCCTCGCCGTTGGCCGACCAGGCAGAGCAGCGCCGAGTCGCCGAGCGAGCCGCGGCTCGCCAGTCCCGGCCCCATCCCAACCGCAAGCGCAACGGACCTGTCGGGTCCACCCGCGCCGCCGGAACCAGAATTCCACGTCCGCCGCGCCCGACCTAGCTTCCCGCGCGACCGGGCCCTGGAATTCTTCCGGCCAAAGACACTGCACATTCACGGCAGCATTGCTATGCGCCTGCCGAACGGCCGCTCCGGCGCTGAACGGCCCGCTCGCATTGTTGTCGACACGGGCGCCCAGGGAACTGTAGTTCCCCAGGAAGTCCTCGACCGCCTGCCGCCCGACGAAGTCAATTACGTCGAGGGCCACACGATAGTCCGCGGTTTCATGGACCGGGACAAAATTCGTTGTCGCCGCGCCGACGTAGTCTTCGTTCTGGGCTCGCTCCGCTTCTGCCGCCGCGTCTTCGTCGTCCCGCGCGGCGCCATGGGCGTTGAGCCGGACATTCTGCTCGGCCTGGACGCGATCCAGGCCGTCCACGGCCAGATCGACACGACGCTGTCCGGGTGGTGCCTCCGGGCCCGTGACCACCTGCACCGCGAAGTCGTCGTCCTTTTCGGCTCCGGACCAGCTTGGGATCCTGGTCCGAGTCCTGGGACCAGTAAAGCTCCCCGTCGGAGAGGCCCTCGTCCCATGCACGCTCAATGGGCAGGGCCCGGCAACGCGTGAGTTGCCGCACCTCTACGTCGAGCCGTCGCCGGAGTCCCCGCAAGCCTTGGGCGTACTCTGCCCTTACCAGCTGCATAATCACCCGGGAGACAAAATGTTTCACGTGCGGTTGTGCAATCCTGGCCGGCAGCCGGTAACCCTGCCGCTAGGATCGGTAGTAGCGGTCGCTTCGGCGGTCGCCCTACCGCCTGGTGATTTTGAGTACGAACCTGAGCAAATGCCTTGTAGTGCGAGTGCATTGACAGACCTCTTGATTCGCCGGCTGCGAATCGTGCCTGCCAAACGCCGCACTGGACTCCGCCACTTTAATAGAAAAGCACGCATGCTTGGCGCGGCATATGAGCCCGCCAAAGACGTTGAGAAAATAATCTCCACCCTACGTTCTGTCGTAGATGAGGCGGAAAAGCAGCGCGCTCTGTCTAGCGCAGCGCCTGCTGAGCCCGCCGACCCACCCCGCGCACCGCCTACGACGTCGACGATATAGTCGTCACGTTTGGCGAGCTGCCCTTCGACACAGCCGACCGGCCGTTGCAGGACCTTGATGCTATGAGCATCATTAGCCTCGACGACGATGCTATGAGCACGTCGTCACGAAGCGCGTCCCCAACGCCGGCCCCGATCACAGGCCCTCGGTCGACGAGTTCGTCGCCGCAGTCGAGGCAGTGTCCGTCCCCAGAGACGCCACCCTGCGCTCGACCTTCCCGGTCTCTCCGAAAAAGCGGAGCGCGACTTGCTCGATGCAGTCCGCGCCATGCGCGGCGACGTTACGGTCCGCAAGGCCGCACCGGTCGCCGACGCCGAGGCCCCACCCCAGAGTGTGGTCACAGCCTCGCTTTCGGCCCGGCCCGATGCCCCACCCCTACGACTGCAGCACCCGACGCGAAGCCCGCTGAGGCACCGCGGCCGGTGCCTAATGCAGAGGAGGAGTGGCAAGAGCTGCTGAAGAAGATTCCTGAGCTCGGCTCTCACCCGTCAATCACGACGGCGCAGAAAGCCGAACTTCACGCGCTCCTGCGGCGCTACAAGGATGTCTTCGCAGACAAGGTCGAGGCCAAAGAGGGCACCAGCAACCTGCTCTATTACGAGCACGTGATCAAACTCACGACTCGCCTTCCGGTGTTCACGCCTCCGCGGCGTATGAACCCGCACGCCGAGGAACACGCCCGCAAGGAAATTCAGAAACTCCTTGAGCTTGGGCTGATCGAGCCCTCCCAAGCGGCATATGGCTCGCCGGTAGTGCTGGCCCCAAAAAGGACGGCACTTGGCGTTTCTGTGTCGACTATCGGAGGCTGAATCAGATCACCGAGCGGGACGTGTTTCCCCTACCCCGCATAGACGACCAGCTCGAGCGCCTCCGCGGCTCGATGGTCTTCTCGACTGCTGACGCGACTGCCGGCTTCTGGCAGCTGCCTCTGCACCCCGGCTCCCGAGCCTACACTGCATTTGTGGTCCCTGGGGTCACTTTCAGTGGAAGGTTACGCCGTTTGGGGTCACGAACGGGCCCGCGGCATTCTCCCGCGCGATCACTGCGATCCTGGGCCCCTTGCTGACCACCTGCGTCGTCGCGTACATCGACGATATCACGGTCTTCTCACCGTCCATCGATCAGCACCTTCTAGACTTGAAGGCGCTCTTCGAGACGATCTCTAAGGCGAACCTGCGCCTGAAGCCGTCGAAGTGCCGCTTCTGCGTGCCTGAAATCGACCTTCTCGGCCACCGCATCTCCGCCGAAGGGATCCGCCAGGACCCTGCGAAGACCAAGGTGATCACGGACTGGCAGACGCCGAAGAACGCGGACGAGCTCCGCTCGTTCCTCGGCCTCGCCGGCTACTACCGCCGCTTTGTCGAGAACTTCTCCAAAGTGGTGCACGCCATGCAGCGCCTTCTATTGAAGGACGCCGTCTGGAGTTGGCCAGAGGACGGCCCGCCGACCGCGCCTTTAAGGAGCTGAAAGAACTCCTGGGCCGCGATATTATATTGCGGTTCCCGGACTTCTCGAAGCCCTTCATTCTCCAGACGGACGCCAGCACCTACGCTATCGGCGCAATTCTGAGCCAGGCCGACGACAAAGGCGTCGAGCGGCCGCTCGCGTTCATCAGCCGCACGCTGCTGCCGGCCGAGATGAACTACTCCGCTACGGAGCTGGAGTGCCTCGCAGTAGTCTGGGCCATTAAGTATTGGCGCCACTATCTGCTGGGCGGCCCCCAGTTCCTGGTGCGGACCGACCACCACGCCTCCAGTGGCTGAAGACGCTGGACCCGACGACGGGCCGCCTCGGTCGCTGGTCCCTGCTCTTGCAGGCCTACGACTTTGAGATCGTCTACCGCCCTGGCAAGCAGAACGGGGGTCCCGACGCGTGCTCGCGTCTCCCTAAGGACCACCCCGTCTGGCAGCCAGGCGGTGCAGACGGTTCCTCGTCCAAGCCCGCGGCCTACAAGGGCGCCGAAGGCTTCGGCATCCCGCAACATGCTGTAGGGGCTGAGCCTGAGGATCCCGACGTCCCGCTGGGCATCTTTAGGATGCAGCTGGGCCCGACCGAGCGGGCCCTGCGCCAGCTCGCCAACTCCGCCGGCTTCCGCGCGGAAGCCCCAGCCGAGGGTGGCCGAGCCGCTAGACGCCGAGCGCCCCGGCGGCGCCTGCGAGCGCCCCCTCTTCCCCGCCGGGCCGCTCCTCTTATGCAGAGGAGGAGTCGCGGCCCCTGTGCCAGCCAGTGCTCCTGAGGCCGAGCCCGACGCCGGCGCCCCTGAAGCGCCCGCGCCCGAGCCTGAGGGTGAGGCTGGCGGTGCTGCGGAAACCGATTCCGACGCCGAGCCCCCGCCGCCAGAGCGCGCGCCGCGACGCCTGCCCCGCGAGCTCGCCAAGCTTGCTGCGTCGGCTGGGTTCGCTGAGGCCAAGGCCTCCGCCTCGGCTACTGACGCCGCCACGCGCAAGCGAGCGCGGGCCGCCCCAGAGCGCTTCGCGCCTCCCGCGCCAGAGTCGGTCTCGCCGCCCCCGAAACGACGAGAGCCGGGCCCGGCGCCCGCTGTCGAGGAGCGCGAGGCTCCCTCGGACGCGGAGATGCCCGACGCCCCTGAGGGCGACCTGGGCGCCCCGGCCGCGCTGCTAGAGGACGCTCACGCAGAGGCCGAGGCCTCGGGCGAGATCGATGACGAGTCGCTGCCGGAAGGGCCTGTCCCCTCCGACGCCTGCGACGCTGACGGCTTCCCCTCGCTCTTGCGGAGCGAGTCCCGAAGCGCTCGGAAACCGGGCCCCGTCGGTGGGGCGCCAAGGGATTTGCCGAGCCGCGGCCCCTGCATCCCGACGCGCTCTTCCCTCGCGGCCCCGCCTTGAGGCGGCAGCCTCGAGATGAGTACAACACGCGCCACTGGCGCTCCCCGGTCGACCCCTCGGATCGGCCGGTGCCGATTCATATTGAGTGGGAGCCGGAGGACCCTGAGGGCGAGCCGCCTCCCGGGCCTCCGCGCCGACGCTCGCTCTCCCCGGAGACTGCTCGCCACCAGATCCGCGTTCGGCCGGTCCCCCGGACCCCAAGCCAGCGCCGCGGGCTCGAGGTCGCCCCTCTGCCCGCGGGCAGGCTTCCGACGACGCCGCCCCGCTCGAGCCTGAGACGGTCGCCGCCGAGGCCGCTGCCCCGCAGCGGTGGGTAGAACTCGACCCTAGAGGCCGGGACGTTCGCCCGCCGTGCAAGCCGGTCTTCGTGGATACCGTCCTCGACGCGTGGGCCTGCGGACCCTCGCCAGCCGTCGATGGGGCGCTCCCCGACGCGCTGCGCCGTATGTTCCCGCCCGAGAAGCGCAAGCGTCTGCTCGCCGCTCAGAAGGAGGATTCCTTCTGCAAGAAGCTTCTCGCCTTCCACGCAGAGGGCGAGAATCCAACTGTCTGTACCCGCGGCTCGAGGCGCGACGCAGATCCCTGCTCGCCCAGCTGCGCTCACTGCCTGCGGGCCAAGGAGCGCTTTGCACGCCTGGCCGGCGAGTTCAGCCTGGCCGACGACGGCGTCATCGAGCGCAACCCCTTGGTCCCTGCCGGCCGGTTCCTACCCGTCTTGCCGGACGCTTGGATCGACAGGGTGCTCTACGCCTATCACGAGGGCTGGGCCCATCGAGGCGCGCCCGTGATAGCCCGTCGGATCGCCCTGCGGTTCTGGTGGCCTGGCATGTACGCCTCCATCGCTCGCTTTGTGCGGTCGTGCCCGCACTGTCAGTTCGCGAAGGCCGCGAAGCCCCGCCGTACCGCCATTCAGGTGATACAGCCTTCGGGCAAGGGAGACCTGTGGCAGGTGGATATCTTCCACTTGGATATGCACGAAGACGGTTCGCGATACATCATCGCGTACGTCGACGCATACACCAAGTTCTGCTATATCTACCCGCTCTCCCGTATCTCCGGCGAGGCCTTGCTCGCCACCGCGATCGACTTCTATACGCACGAGGGCGTGCCCGCGCGCATCCTGACGGACCGCGGGTCCCAACTCGTTGGGGGCGCGTGGAACGCGTTCTTCAAGGAGAAGGGTACCCGGTTCGTGCACGCGGCCGCCTACCACCACGCCTCGAACGGCGGCGCCGAGCGCCTGGGCGGAGTCTACAAGACTCTCGCTTACGCCATGTGCCGTGAGCACAAGCGGCCGCTCTCTGACTGGCCTCTTTACAACGCCGATATCGTTCTCGCGTTGCGGACCACCGTGCACTCCGCCACCGGGTTCTCCCGATGGTCTTGCACCGCGGTTCTGAAGTGCACCTGCCCTGCGAAGTGCGCTTCGGAGCCGGCGTCCGCTTCGTGAACCCCGACCACACGCACCCGGCTGATTACCTTCTCGCGATGACGCGAGCTGCCGCGAGCGCCGACGCTGCCTCGCGCGAGTACCGTCGGTTCTATCGGAACCGCATGGTTGCTCGCACCGGCAACCCGCCTCATCGTCGCCGCTTTGAGGTTGGCGACAAGGTATTGTGCTGGATGGGCGAACACAACAAAGGGCTGTACAATTCGTGGGTCGGGCCCTACACTGTGACTGGTGTTAACCCTGGCGGTTACACCTACACGGTCAAGGGGTCGGCTAAGCCCTACTCCGCCAAGGACGATGCCCGTACCCGTCCTCTGCGTGAGACTGTTGCCCACATCGACTGCATGCTTCCGTTCCGCACGCGTCTCTCCGAGTCTCAAGCCCGTCCCCGCGTTGGTCGGCCTCGGAAGACTGCTGTGAACGCCGACGAGCCGGCGATCGACCCCGCACTCGCGGACTCGCCCGCTCAAGAACAAAATCCACCTCTCGCCCCTGACGTCGACGCCGAGGGCCCCGAGCGGGCTGCCGAGGGCGACGAGGTTGGGATGGATGACGCGATTTTGGTCGACGACCTGTGAGAAGCTCGTCCCATTGCTGTTCCCTTTGCGATCGCTGTGCTTGCGCCGTGGGGCAGATTTCTTTGCCCGCTTTGCCTCAGCCCTGGCTTCCGAGGTGGGACGTGGGTTGGCTGGTGGCCAATCACGGGGCGCCATCTGGGCCTTTCGTTCCATTTTCTGGGATCTGGGCCCGTCGCTCGTGGAGAGTGGCTGGGTGTAGGCCTCCCGGGTGCCTGCGGGTCCGTGAGGGGCTCGAGGTTGCTGGCTGGGGGTGCACTCAGTCGTGCCCTATCCTTTCGTTGGGCCTGATGGGCGGCCCGGATACCTCCTCGCTGGTTTCTTCCCGAGGCGGTGAAACTTCCCATCCGTGCCACTCTCCTTCGGCTCTCGCCGTTGGAGCGAGTTTGGGCCAGCTTTTGGGGGTTTCGAGTTCTATGCTTTTCCATCTTTCGAGCTTGGCCTGGGGTTGCCTAGGTACATGCACTATGCTGGTATCGGCTCCTATTTCGGTCGCGAGCTATGCTACCTGGCATATCTGGTTGCTGACGACGGACATTCTACTTCGAGAGGAGTTCACTCGCCGCCGCCCTGTCGCTGCCGTGGTTGGTGCACACCCCGGCGGTGGGGTGGACGCCCCGTCGAGCATGCAGACTCGACGTTCGGCTTGGCGCGGTCCGGTGCGAGGACGCACCGTATGCAGAGTGAGGAGTTGTCGCGTGCCGCGATTCCCTCGGATTAGGCTAGCCGGCAGTCTATGCGTAGCCGCTAGCCCTAGTCTAGTGCTATCGAGCAGCTAGCTCTAGCACTCTCTGTATTCTGACTTAGCGCCGGGCGCGACTCCGTTTGGGGGTACGCGATCCCTGGACGGGTACACTTGTGAATAGACCACTTGTGCTCCCAGCTACAGCCCCAGCCCGTGCGTGACCGCACGGACGCTGCACCGGGTGGGAATCCTCTCATCCGACACCGAGCGACGTCCGCCTCTCGGAGTGCATGGCGAAGCTGCTGCGCAACCGGGTCGTCCGCGTGAACGCGATGAGCGGTCTCCAGGTCCGCTCGCCTCGTCACGCCCGCGCGCGCTGCGCCCGCTGACGTGCGTCCGCAGGTCGCGCAGATTCCGAACGTGACTCTGGAGCAGTTCCAGGCGTGGGCGGAAGCGACGGGGCTGGAGGTGACGCAGCTGCAGGAGAAGCGCAAGCCGCCCCAGAACAAGCGGTTCGTCGACCACCACGTCGTCTCCTCCGGCCCCGAGCGCAAGGACGTGCTCGAGAAGATGGTCGGCGACATCTGGGAGTCGCCGCGCCGCGACGGCGGCAGGACTCGCATCATGCTCCACGGTGCCCCTGCATCCCGCCCGCCGCGCTTTTTTCCCCGGGCGCCGGACTGTTACGCGCGGGGGCGGGCCGCGCCGCCGCCGCGGGGGGGGGGCGCACCGGGAGGGCGAGCTAGGTCGTCGAGGTCGCCCGGGCGGAGGCCGCTTGGCCCGCCTGGGAGCTCACGGACTCCACTGATCGGTTTATAATATAATAATAATAATAATAATAATAATAACTTCACTGATCGATGAGTCAACTTTAATTTACTGTATATACGCGCGCGAGGCTGCAGCTGCCGGCGCCTGCCGCGAGCTGCAGGCTGCAGCCTGCAGCTGTGGCCCTGTGGCCGGGCCTTCAAGCAAACCTCTACGTATATACGATGGTGCTCCTAGTAATTCGCTAGGAGTCGAACTACTGTAGGAATGCTTAAATTGCCGCGTAGTTAAATTGCCGATTTCGACCAAAACCAGAATTGCCGTGGCGATAAATTGCCGATATTCTGGATTTCTTCGATGGCGCCATACAAAAGCGGCCTTTTAGCCCTACCCCCTGAGAATTGCCGCGGCTCTAAATTGCCGAATTCGGCCTCTCGGCAATGAGCCTTCTCATAAACCCAGCTAAGCTCGCTAGGAACCTCCGGCCCGTCACGGAGTCGCTAGCTTCCTATTGTTAAGTCCAGCTAAAGGTACCCGAACTTCAAGAATTCTGTTGGAATGGAACAACCCGGGTTCGATGCCGCCCCTAGGCAATTTCGCGCTAAGGCCCGCCTACTATTGAGAACCCGGATTCTGAAGTTTCACAGGGGTGCTCTATCTTATATATATGTCTATGAAGGCGTTGGAACATGCGCGGAGTCTGTACGCGCCCTGGGCGAGGAGCGCCGGCCCGGCGACCTAGAGCTTGCGCTAGGAAGTGGCCAATTTCGTGCTCAATATTTTAATTTGGTGCCACACGGTGGGGATTTTGATCGGGGGGTGGGAGCCGGAATTTCGATAAAATAGCGCAATTTTCGTGTTTCTTCCCCCCAAAATTAGGTAATTCGGTCTATTTTATGTCGTAATTTTGTCGTAAATTAACACAATTCTCGCCCGATTTGCACGGATTTCCCCGTACCCCTCGCTTGCCAACTGCCATACATTCCCAACCACCAGTGGTTGGGTTTGTATGGCAGCTGGCAGACCGAATTTCTCGGGTTGCCGACTACCAAACGCTGCTCAGACATTGTAGCGCATCTACACTGATCTAAAAATGCTTCCTGAAACGCTTTCTACATGCTTTCCTGCCCCTATATGACGGATCAAATTGACTTCCTCTCGGCCGGTCGACGTCGCTGCAGAAGAACTCGGGCGCGCGCTGCTCTCTGCTTCGCTGCTTCCTGCCTGTAGTGCGGAGCGAATGAGCGGGGAGGGGTTATATATTGATGCCGCGGAAGGGGTACGGGCGTACGTGTGATCCGCTAGCCAGGCTGGAACAGCGATGGTCACTGGCTCCGGGCTTCCGCCAGCTTCCTGGCCCAAGAGGCGCGGCACCGTCAGAAGCCGCTGCGCATGCTCGGGTGGGCGGGGCAGGGACGGCACCGCGATCAGCCTCCCGGCCGCCGTTGCTGCAGCTACAGCAACGTCTAACCCACTGCACCGCCAGTCGAATTCAGTCAGTCAGAGCTCTTTGCCGGCGGATGCGTGCTGCACGGCCAGCGTCAGCGTTGGTTCCGCTCCAAAAAACGGCAGAGGGGGAGGGGGGGGAGGGGCGAAAAAACGGCAGCGTTGGATCCGCTCCAAAAAACGGCGGACGAAGCAAGCTAGGGGGGAGGGGGGAGGGCGGGGCGAAGAAAGCTCGCACGGACGGTTGAGCAGCGTGTTTGCTGGGAGGCGCCGGCGGGCCCGTGGCGGCGCCCGTGCAGCCCGGCGGCGCCGGCCGGCGGCGCTGCAGCGCGCCAGCGGCGCGCCGGCGGGGCGCCCATGGGGGCTCGGGGAGGACGACGGCGGCGGCCAGGCAGGCCTGACCGATGTCCTGGGGGTACCGGGGCCCCCAGCACCTCCAGCAGCGCCCTGTACATCGCCCTGCGCGCCCGGGTTGAGGGGGGTACGCCGAGTCTAGTTGGGGGGGGGTACGGGCCTGCTGGCGTGGCTGGGGAGCTCGCTGGCGTGGCTGGGGAGCTCGTGGAAGAGGTCGCCGAGCCGGCCACCAGCGGCGCGTCGACGTCTGCCGGAGCGGCGCCGGCGTCGGGCGGGGTACGAGGCGCCGCGCCGGGTTCGGGAGGGGTACGGCGCACTGGAGACGAGGGAGAAGAGGAGTTCGGGGATGTGTACGAGGGCAGGGAGGGGCGGCGGGGCGCGCCCTGCGGCTCCGTCAGAGGGCGCGGGCGGGGCGGGGCGGGGCGGGCGGGGCGGGAGGGGTCCGGGCGCCTGCATGGCGATGGCGCGGTCTCAGGCGCCGGCCGCGTGCGCCCGGAAGAGGGGCGTGAAGGAGGCCGCCCGGGATCTGCCCCCGCCCGCCCCGTCAGGCCCTGCGAGGGACGAGCGGGCGGGGCGGGGCAGGCCGAGGAGGGCGACGAGGGAGAAGCGGGCGGGGTGGGCGATGGGGCGGCGAGGAGCGGGGGTCGACGCGGTGGCGGTGGAGGAGCTGCAGGGCGAGGGCCGCGGGGGCGTCGGCGTGCGCAAAGAGCCTCGCGTACTTGTCCGCCGCCATCGTCAGGCTGCTGGGCACCCCGCGCCCCTCAGGGCGAGGCGGCGGGGCGGGGGCGGGGCGGGGGCGGGGCGGCCGGCGCACAGGCGCTCGTTGCCGGCCTTGAGGGCGGCGGCGAGGACGAGCGCCGCCACCTCCATGAGCCGCAGCGCCCCGCGCCCCGCCGGCTTGCGGCTTGTTTCTCAGCAAGCGCCGGGGGGCGGGAGGCCGGGGCGGGGGCCGGCGCGCACACGCCGACGCCCGAGGCGGAGGCGGCGATGATCTGCTGGGCGGAGGCCGCGAGGGCCTGCCCGCTCACCACAGCCGCCCGCGGCCTGTCCCGCCGCCTCAGAGGAGCGCCGCGGGGCCCGGCGCGGGGGAAGGGATGGCGCACGGGGCATCCGGGGCGGAGTGGCCACCATTACCGTCGTCGCGTCACGGCGACGCGCCCGAGGGCGCACGCGTACGCGAAGGCAGAGCCGGCTCTGCGCATGCCCTGGGTTAGAAGGACAACTTCAATGATGCATGTAGAAATAGAGCCTTCTCATAAACCCAGCTAAGCTCGCTAGGAACCTCCGGCCCGTCACGGAGTCGCTAGCTTCCTATTGTTAAGTCCAGCTAAAGGTACCCGAACTTCAAGAATTCTGTTGGAATGGAACAACCCGGGTTCGATGCCGCCCCTAGGCAATTTCGCGCTAAGGCCCGCCTACTATTGAGAACCCGGATTCTGAAGTTTCACAGGGGTGCTCTATCTTATATATATGTCTATGAAGGCGTTGGAACATGCGCGGAGTCTGTACGCGCCCTGGGCGAGGAGCGCCGGCCCGGCGACCTAGAGCTTGCGCTAGGAAGTGGCCAATTTCGTGCTCAATATTTTAATTTGGTGCCACACGGTGGGGATTTTGATCGGGGGGTGGGAGCCGGAATTTCGATAAAATAGCGCAATTTTCGTGTTTCTTCCCCCCAAAATTAGGTAATTCGGTCTATTTTATGTCGTAATTTTGTCGTAAATTAACACAATTCTCGCCCGATTTGCACGGATTTCCCCGTACCCCTCGCTTGCCAACTGCCATACATTCCCAACCACCAGTGGTTGGGTTTGTATGGCAGCTGGCAGACCGAATTTCTCGGGTTGCCGACTACCAAACGCTGCTCAGACATTGTAGCGCATCTACACTGATCTAAAAATGCTTCCTGAAACGCTTTCTACATGCTTTCCTGCCCCTATATGACGGATCAAATTGACTTCCTCTCGGCCGGTCGACGTCGCTGCAGAAGAACTCGGGCGCGCGCTGCTCTCTGCTTCGCTGCTTCCTGCCTGTAGTGCGGAGCGAATGAGCGGGGAGGGGTTATATATTGATGCCGCGGAAGGGGTACGGGCGTACGTGTGATCCGCTAGCCAGGCTGGAACAGCGATGGTCACTGGCTCCGGGCTTCCGCCAGCTTCCTGGCCCAAGAGGCGCGGCACCGTCAGAAGCCGCTGCGCATGCTCGGGTGGGCGGGGCAGGGACGGCACCGCGATCAGCCTCCCCGGCCGCCGTTGCTGCAGCTACAGCAACGTCTAACCCACTGCACCGCCAGTCGAATTCAGTCAGTCAGAGCTCTTTGCCGGCGGATGCGTGCTGCACGGCCAGCGTCAGCGTTGGTTCCGCTCCAAAAAACGGCAGAGGGGAGGGGGGGGAGGGGCGAAAAAACGGCAGCGTTGGATCCGCTCCAAAAAACGGCGGACGAAGCAAGCTAGGGGGGAGGGGGGAGGGCGGGGCGAAGAAAGCTCGCACGGACGGTTGAGCAGCGTGTTTGCTGGGAGGCGCCGGCGGGCCCGTGGCGGCGCCCGTGCAGCCCGGCGGCGCCGGCCGGCGGCGCTGCAGCGCGCCAGCGGCGCGCCGGCGGGGGCGCCCATGGGGGCTCGGGGAGGACGACGGCGGCGGCCAGGCAGGCCTGACCGATGTCCTGGGGGTACCGGGGCCCCCAGCACCTCCAGCAGCGCCCTGTACATCGCCCTGCGCGCCCGGGGTTGAGGGGGGTACGCCGAGTCTAGTTGGGGGGGGGGTACGGGCCTGCTGGCGTGGCTGGGGAGCTCGCTGGCGTGGCTGGGGAGCTCGTGGAAGAGGTCGCCGAGCCGGCCACCAGCGGCGCGTCGACGTCTGCCGGAGCGGCGCCGGCGTCGGGGCGGGGTACGAGGCGCCGCGCCGGGTTCGGGAGGGGTACGGCGCACTGGAGACGAGGAGAAGAGGAGTTCGGGGATGTGTACGAGGGCAGGGAGGGGCGGCGGGGGCGCGCCCTGCGGCTCCGTCAGAGGGCGCGGGCGGGGCGGGGCGGGGCGGGGCGGGGCGGGAGGGGTCCGGGCGCCTGCATGGCGATGGCGCGGTCTCAGGCGCCGGCCGCGTGCGCCCGGAAGAGGGGCGTGAAGGAGGCCGCCCCGGGATCTGCCCCCGCCCCGCCCCGTCAGGCCCTGCGAGGGACGAGCGGGCGGGGCGGGGCAGGCCGAGGAGGGCGACGAGGGAGAAGCGGGCGGGGTGGGCGATGGGGGCGGCGAGGAGCGGGGGGTCGACGCGGTGGCGGTGGAGGAGCTGCAGGGCGAGGGCCGCGGGGGCGTCGGCGTGCGCAAAGAGCCTCGCGTACTTGTCCGCCGCCATCGTCAGGCTGCTGGGCACCCCGCGCCCCTCAGGGCGAGGCGGCGGGGGCGGGGGCGGGGGCGGGGGCGGGCGGCCGGCGCACAGGCGCTCGTTGCCGCCTTGAGGGCGGCGGCGAGGACGAGCGCCGCCACCTCCATGAGCCGCAGCGCCCCGCGCCCCGCCGGCTTGCGGCTTGTTTCTCAGCAAGCGCCGGGGGCGGGAGGCCGGGGCGGGGCCGGCGCGCACACGCCGACGCCCGAGGCGGAGGCGGCGATGATCTGCTGGGCGGAGGCCGCGAGGGCCTGCCCGCTCACCACAGCCGCCCGCGGCCTGTCCCGCCGCCTCAGAGGAGCGCCGCGGGGCCCGGCGCGGGGAAGGGATGGCGCACGGGGCATCCGGGGCGGAGTGGCCACCATTACCGTCGTCGCGTCACGGCGACGCGCCCGAGGGCGCACGCGTACGCGAAGGCAGAGCCGGCTCTGCGCATGCCCTGGGTTAGAAGGACAACTTCAATGATGCATGTAGAAATAGAGCCTTCTCATAAACCCAGCTAAGCTCGCTAGGAACCTCCGGCCCGTCACGGAGTCGCTAGCTTCCTATTGTTAAGTCCAGCTAAAGGTACCCGAACTTCAAGAATTCTGTTGGAATGGAACAACCCGGGTTCGATGCCGCCCCTAGGCAATTTCGCGCTAAGGCCCGCCTACTATTGAGAACCCGGATTCTGAAGTTTCACAGGGGTGCTCTATCTTATATATATGTCTATGAAGGCGTTGGAACATGCGCGGAGTCTGTACGCGCCTGGGCGAGGAGCGCCGGCCCGGCGACCTAGAGCTTGCGCTAGGAAGTGGCCAATTTCGTGCTCAATATTTTAATTTGGTGCCACACGGTGGGGATTTTGATCGGGGGTGGGAGCCGGAATTTCGATAAAATAGCGCAATTTTCGTGTTTCTTCCCCCCAAAATTAGGTAATTCGGTCTATTTTATGTCGTAATTTTGTCGTAAATTAACACAATTCTCGCCCGATTTGCACGGATTTCCCCGTACCCCTCGCTTGCCAACTGCCATACATTCCCAACCACCAGTGGTTGGGTTTGTATGGCAGCTGGCAGACCGAATTTCTCGGGTTGCCGACTACCAAACGCTGCTCAGACATTGTAGCGCATCTACACTGATCTAAAAATGCTTCCTGAAACGCTTTCTACATGCTTTCCTGCCCCTATATGACGGATCAAATTGACTTCCTCTCGGCCGGTCGACGTCGCTGCAGAAGAACTCGGGCGCGCGCTGCTCTCTGCTTCGCTGCTTCCTGCCTGTAGTGCGGAGCGAATGAGCGGGGAGGGGTTATATATTGATGCCGCGGAAGGGTACGGGCGTACGTGTGATCCGCTAGCCAGGCTGGAACAGCGATGGTCACTGGCTCCGGGCTTCCGCCAGCTTCCTGGCCCAAGAGGCGCGGCACCGTCAGAAGCCGCTGCGCATGCTCGGGTGGGCGGGGCAGGACGGCACCGCGATCAGCCTCCCCGGCCGCCGTTGCTGCAGCTACAGCAACGTCTAACCCACTGCACCGCCAGTCGAATTCAGTCAGTCAGAGCTCTTTGCCGGCGGATGCGTGCTGCACGGCCAGCGTCAGCGTTGGTTCCGCTCCAAAAAACGGCAGAGGGGGAGGGGGGGGGAGGGGCGAAAAAACGGCAGCGTTGGATCCGCTCCAAAAAACGGCGGACGAAGCAAGCTAGGGGGGAGGGGGGAGGGGCGGGGCGAAGAAAGCTCGCACGGACGGTTGAGCAGCGTGTTTGCTGGGAGGCGCCGGCGGGCCCGTGGCGGCGCCCGTGCAGCCCGGCGGCGCCGGCCGGCGGTGCTGCAGCGCGCCAGCGGCGCGCCGGCGGGGGCGCCCATGGGGGCTCGGGGAGGACGACGGCGGCGGCCAGGCAGGCCTGACCGATGTCCTGGGGGTACCGGGCCCCCAGCACCTCCAGCAGCGCCCTGTACATCGCCCTGCGCGCCCGGGGTTGAGGGGGTACGCCGAGTCTAGTTGGGGGGGGTACGGGCCTGCTGGCGTGGCTGGGGAGCTCGCTGGCGTGGCTGGGAGCTCGTGGAAGAGGTCGCCGAGCCGGCCACCAGCGGCGCGTCGACGTCTGCCGGAGCGGCGCCGGCGTCGGGGCGGGGTACGAGGCGCCGCGCCGGGTTCGGGAGGGGTACGGCGCACTGGAGACGAGGGAGAAGAGGAGTTCGGGGATGTGTACGAGGGCAGGGAGGGGCGGCGGGGGCGCGCCCTGCGGCTCCGTCAGAGGGCGCGGGGCGGGGCGGGCGGGGCGGGGCGGGGCGGGAGGGTCCGGGCGCCTGCATGGCGATGGCGCGGTCTCAGGCGCCGGCCGCGTGCGCCCGGAAGAGGGGCGTGAAGGAGGCCGCCCCGGGATCTGCCCCCGCCCCGCCCCGTCAGGCCCTGCGAGGGACGAGCGGGCGGGGCGGGGCAGGCCGAGGAGGGCGACGAGGAGAAGCGGGCGGGGTGGGCGATGGGGGCGGCGAGGAGCGGGGGGTCGACGCGGTGGCGGTGGAGGAGCTGCAGGGCGAGGGCCGCGGGGCGTCGGCGTGCGCAAAGAGCCTCGCGTACTTGTCCGCCGCCATCGTCAGGCTGCTGGGCACCCCGCGCCCCTCAGGGCGAGGCGGCGGGGCGGGGCGGGGGCGGGGCGGGGCGGCCGGCGCACAGGCGCTCGTTGCCGGCCTTGAGGGCGGCGGCGAGGACGAGCGCCGCCACCTCCATGAGCCGCAGCGCCCCGCGCCCCGCCGGCTTGCGGCTTGTTTCTCAGCAAGCGCCGGGGGCGGGAGGCCGGGGCGGGGGCCGGCGCGCACACGCCGACGCCCGAGGCGGAGGCGGCGATGATCTGCTGGGCGGAGGCCGCGAGGGCCTGCCCGCTCACCACAGCCGCCCGCGGCCTGTCCCGCCGCCTCAGAGGAGCGCCGCGGGGCCCGGCGCGGGGGAAGGGATGGCGCACGGGGCATCCGGGGCGGAGTGGCCACCATTACCGTCGTCGCGTCACGGCGACGCGCCCGAGGGCGCACGCGTACGCGAAGGCAGAGCCGGCTCTGCGCATGCCCTGGGTTAGAAGGACAACTTCAATGATGCATGTAGAAATAATACGGCAATTTAAAACATCGGCTAAAAAAGCATTCCTACAGTACTTAGTTCGGAACGGAGCGAAGCTAGCGACGATCATGTGCCGCATCACCCGGGTACACTGTCAGGCTGGTACAGTACCGATTACTACCGTGGCGCCGACGGCGACAAATTATAATATATATTTATATTCGCCGACAATATCGATGCGGCCGTCGAGCAAGCCCGGCCGGCGCTTAAGGGAAACTCGGAAAGGCATATATTGCCATATATGCGTACGCGTGTATATATATACGCACGTATATACGGTTTTTATACGCACATTTATTCACATAAAAAAGAATTCATGCCATGATCATGATATCGATGATCATGATGACATCATCAGGATTCAGGATCCGCCCGGCCGCGGCCTCGATCCCCGATCCGGGCCGATCGCGAGTCCGACGGTCCCGGAGTCCCGGGTCCGGAGTCCGGACTCCGAATTCGAATTCGAATGGACCGGATCCCGGAGTCCGATCCGGAATCCGGAAGTCGATCCGGATCGGCCCGGCAGCCCGGCGCCGGCGGCGGGACCCGGGCCGGGACGCCGAGTTTAATTAATTTTCATCGGCGCCGATCGCGATCATCGGATTCGGCGGGCGACCGGACGCCGGACGGGCCCTCGGAGTCGGCTCGGACGGGCCGCGGTCGCCGGCCCGGCCCCGCCGCCCCGGCCCCGGGCCCCGGGCCGAGATCCTGAGAATCGGCTGAGATCGCGATCATCGGCGCGGCGGCGCCGGACAGCCGCCCGGATCCCGGAGGCCCCGGACTCTCATCATGCATGATCAGAGTCTCACGGTCTCGCCGCCGACTCGGCGGCGATCGCGACTCGCGAGTCGACGTCGGCGCCGACTCCGGGTCCAGGAGTCCGGGATCCGCCGCCGAGTCCGCCGATCGACCGCGTCCGACTGGGCGCCGAGTCGGCGGACGGCCGGCGCGGCGGCGCCGCCGCGCCGCGGACTCAGTGACTCGGCCGCGTGAGTGGCGCACTGCGGCAGTGATTTGTGGCGCACTAATTAAGTATTACACGCCGAATACACGGTAGTCGGAGCCTCTGACTCGGAGGAGGCCCGGCCTTCAAGCTTAAGTTGGCTTCCGAAGTTCTGCTACCGTAGAGCAGGAAAATACTGGACGCAGAAAATTAGTGGAGCCCGAAATTAGTGGACCGAAAACTTGACTCAGTCCACTAATTTCGGGCTCCAGTATTTCCCTGCTGCTAGGCTGCCCCATACAGTACCCCCCAAAATTACCGCCCCATACAAGCCTGAGAAGGTTTTGGTCCACTAATTTCGGGCTCCAGTATTTTGCCTAAGGGAGGGCCAAGTTTTCTAGTCCACTAATTTCCGGCCCACTATTTTCCTGCTCTACGGTACCCTAGTTACGGGGCCTAGTACAACTGAGTCTACTATTTCAGTTTCTATTCTAGAGGTTGGCGATGGAGTATTTGAAGTATCAGCTTCTCTGATATGGGACAAAAAATAACGCTTTTTGCAACGGTCGCTCTGACCGTCGGACCTGCTCACTGTGAGCCAGTCTGTGGCACACAGCCTCACAGACTCTGAGATCTTGAGCTCAGGAGCAGCAGCAGGCTGCGCATGCACTGGGCCAGCAGCAGTTCGCAGTTCAGCGGCTGTACTAGATCTAGAGTCTAGCTCTAGACGCCTGGCGGCCACGGATATATGGCTAAGTTGAAGATAACGATGCGTCGTGGGAGTCCGGCCGCAGGCACAGGCGCGCTCCTGGCGCTTGCAATCGCGCTCCTGGCCGCCGCCTTCTCCGGCGTGTCAGGTGCGCACGCTGCTGGCCATGGGATATATAGGTGTAGCGCGCGGCTTTCCCGACCTGAGTGTGCCCTCATGATCATGGCCTTCCGGGCTTGAATACGCATAATAAACATGCACGATGCGGCCTCTAGATCTCGAGCTCCGCATGCGCGCTAACGCGCTACGCACTGCGGCAGCCGAGTACCACATCCGCACGCTGTACAATGACGGCCTCAACCAGGCGGCCACCGCCAACCCGACGCTCAAGCGGGCGGGGCGGCCAGCGTGTACTACAAGGACCCCTCGGGCAACGCCCGGATGCTCATCCACGGCGGCCAGAAGGGCGGCAGCGGAGACGCGTTCGAGGAGTGGCGACCTTACGACAGTGTCCAAGTACCAAACCCGCAACCCGATGGAGCAATCTTTTATGACCAGATATGGAAGCACAAGAGCGTTGCGGGAGTGACAACTATGCAGGCTGTCACTTCAGCGCTGCTAGACGACTTCTGGTCCGCAGATATCAGTGCGTTTGTTCTTCGATGCGTTCGTTTCTGCGCAGAAGTCTTTGGAGATAGCTATGATGCGGCTGTTTATGTAACCAGCTAATCATGATGTCGGGAAAACGCAGGCGGCGGCCCTATCTCGGTCTGGTCGTTCACGAAGGCGCCGCTCACTGCGCCGAACGCAACGATCTGGTCGCACTGCGCCTGGGACGAGGTCGTCGGCGAGTCCAGCAGGATCTACTGCGGCGGCGGCGTCTCGGGCTTCAAGTACGATCTGTTGGATTCGAACGATGAAAATTCGGCGAAGGTTCCCCAGTATCCGCTCTCCTCCGACAAGTTCTACAGCGTGGACACCAGCCTGGGAACGATCACCGAGCTCGCGCCCATTCCGAACGGTGGGTCTACGGCGCGTGCATGACTGTCTTCGAAGATGGCGTCTGGGTACAATTATCTATTATAGTCATACTGCTTACAAGTTTTTTATATTGAAGTCAATTTTCGCACCTCATAGATTGTGGGCGGGGTGTATGGGCTTCCGGATGGGAACTCCGGCGCAAATATCAACATTTACCGGTGCGCGCGGTGCTTATCGATTACTGCAAACGTTTCTGAAGATTCATAACGGTACCGAAATTGTGCAGGTACAACATCACGAACGGCACGTGGGAGACGATTCTCGATTTTCCCAACCCGCCGGAATATGATGACGCTGGGACACTGAACCAGGACACATTGGGCAATAAAATTCGGAAGAACGCCTTCATGAGCTGCGCTCGCGACGGTGCGATGCTGCTTTTTGCTGTGCGCAAAAGACGGCCAACGCATGCGCACCATTATCACAGGGAAGAACTGGTACGTCGTTGGCGGGGTCGAAACGAAAGATGCATTCGATGGTTACGTCGCGTCTTCAGCAATGAACACCCTCTTGTGCGCAAATTTGTTTGAGCTGTTCTTGATTATATTTACATCCTTTCATTTCATTTGCGTGACGGCCCCGGGTATGCATTGCAGTGTCATCGACTTGCAAGCTCGGAACATGTCAGAGCACTTTGACGTCTGGCCCAGGCCATCGGAAACGAAAACGTTGACATCAAGCGAAGCTGCGGCGGCAGGAGTAGAGCTAACAGAAGTCGATGACACTTACGCAGCGGCCCTTGAAGCGCCGTTTGTTGGGATTTGCAACAACAAGCTCTTCATGTACAGCCTCGTCTCTTTCAGCGGGTGGTCCGGAGTATATTACAACGAGACTATGTTCAAAGAGGGGCGATGGACCGGAGACGCAACCGTTGCGGTTTACGATCCACAGAGTGCGTTGCGGGTTGTAGTAGACTAGACTGTATTTCATAACTATATACGCTTGCGTGAATACCGTTTCCGCTGTTTGCCTTGCAATTAATTGCGAAATCGGCGATCACAGCCAGCAACGTGACCAACCTCAAGACGGCCCCGTCGAGCATGGTGTACCTGGACACCAGCTTCCCGTCCCCCGGCCAGATGACCTTCGGCACGACGGACAAGGCGGTCACCTGGACGGCGGGCACTGACTTCATCAACGATAAGGCCACCTCGCAGGCGGCGCTGACGAGCACTGCGCTCACAAGTGCTCATCGGAAGCGCCCCCTCTTGGCGTTCGGGGCGAGTGCGTACGACGGTGACTGCAACATGTGCGCGTTTTGTAACATACTTTTCTTTGTTTGCGCAAGCCACGCTCACAATGCACCCGGCACGTTGCAGATACGTGGTTGGAGGCTACCGAAGCCGGCGAATTGACACCACGCGGACCTGCACAGCAAAAACGCTGTCGAGGGTGGTCGAGGCGGAAAGCCTCGATGATAAGGGAACGGCGGACGAGAGCGACGACGACTTCATCTTCACCCCCTATACCTACTCGGCCACCGGCTTTGCGACCACCTGCCCGGCTCTGACGAGCCCGGCGGCGTGGGTGCGGCCCGAGGCTTGGGGAATGCGCCGTGCGTGGTCACCGCTCTGTTGATCAGATATTACCCTCGCGCGCGCGCGAGTGCTGATGGCTGCACCTTCGCGGCAGTCTTTACTGGGCCGCTCGCACCGCAGCCGACTCGGCCGCCGACGCCGACGCCCAGCCAGACGCCCAGCCCGTCACCGACCCCGTCGCAGACGCCTTCGCCGTCCCCCACGCCCACGCCGTCTCCGACCCCGGCGCCCGAGCCCGAGCCCACACCGACCCCCGTCGTCGACGTCACGACCCCGGGCCCGGTCGATTCCAGCTCTCCTCCCACTGGAGGCTCGTGCTCGGTCTCCCCGCTCTCCGCCCAGGCGGCCCTCGACAAGGTCACGGTGAGTTAGCCTCAAGCTTTACATTCACGACGAGTTCAAATTAAACTTGAAACTCTGCCCGCAGGTGACGTGCTCTGGCTGGCAGTCCGCTTCTACCCCCCTCGTGTGAGCAGCCCGACCTCGACATTCACGCGCACGTCAGCTGCAGCTTTTCGCACACATTAATATCTGATGCAGGTACACCGTCCGCGCCGACATCTTCGCTTCGCCGCTCGCGATCGACTCTACCACGCCGACCATCGACTTCTTCTTCCTTCTGTGCGTCTTCCTCGATAGATCTAGATAGAATTAATGCACTCAAGGCACGGAAATGAATTTCGTGTTGCAGAACGACGGCACGACGAAGACGCCAAGCTCACGGTCGTCGTCAAGGACACGAAGGGGCTGACCGCCTCCTTCCCATCACCACTGCGGTGGAGGTGAAGCCGTTGGTCTCCACGAACACCTCCGCGGACGCCGTGGCCGCTTTCAAGGTGCTTCACTCTTAAATTCGAAAGCATCCGTTCTCTTGCATTGTCATCTGACTTTGCTCACGCATCGCAGAGCGTCGTCGACACGTTCAATTCGCAGATGACGGCGATCACCCAGGTCCGCGTTTCAGACACTTTCATGATCAGCCAGTGGTTTCTTCGCCCGCGATCGTACCTTGACGCCCTGCGGCAGAGCAACGACGCGTTCGAGACTAAGCTGCAGAAGATCCTCGCCCTGGTCGAGACGCTGAAGTCCTACTACAGCAGCGCGTCCGGCGTGAAGCTGCGCCTGCGGCGCGCCCTGCGTCAGACCACCGGGCCAGCAGTGACATCCTCTCGTCCCTCTCCGGCGCCCTCACCAACGTCATGAACGTCCGCCCTTGAATTCCAGCGTCGTTTTATTCGGTCTCTTTCGCAGTCTGAATGCAGCCTTTTACTGCAGGTCGTTAACCAGGAGGCCACGAAGTCTGGCGTGAACCTCGCTGATGCCAAGGTGCTCAATATAAAAACCTCTTCCACGCAACGGCTCTGAATTCGAGCCCGCCTCCGATCCCGTCAGACCGCTGGCTCGCTCGTCACGTTCTTCGCTTCGGTCGCCCCGTCGCCGCGAAGACCGGCGCCGTCTCGGTTCGGATATTTTATAACACTATACACATATGAATATTCATATTTTAATCCCTCGGCGTTCCGCCTCAGGATTAAAATATGAATATTCATATGTGTGATTCGATGTTATATCAATAAAATCGATTAATTTATTTGAATTTTCACCTGAATTTTCATATTTTTATATGCATTTTCAATTAATTTAATCGATGTTATATCGATAAACTCGATTAATCGATATTGTATCTTAATTGTAGTTAATCGGAATTATATCAATAACTTCGATTGATCTTAATTGAATCCTAAATGAATCTAATCGGAATTATATCAATAAATTCGATTAAATCATGTTCTTTTCCGATTAAATCAATTAAATATTTAACTTTGTTATCAGAAGTGGTCTAAGTTGACTCACTTTTCATAAACATTTTGAACTCTTAGTCTCTTTGAATTTCTTAAGATGACTCAACTTAGTCAACTTAGTCAACTTTGTTACCATAATCAATCAGGGTGGACTCACTTTTAGATCAACTTTGAAATTTCAAGCAAAATCAACTTGGATTTCAAAAGTGGATCTTCTAAGTGGACTCAAAATGTTCACTTTGTGATACATGTTAGCTCAAATCCTTACTGTTTATGGTCAGGGTTGACTAAGTGGGGGAGTTGACACATTTTTTGAAATCCTTTTTAGAAACTTTAGGTCCCAAATATTTCCTGTGAAATTTGAGTCAACTCAACCCACTTAGTCAACCCTTGCATTGAATTCGTAACAAAATCCATATACTATTACTACTTTTACGATTAATATGAGTCAACCTTGAGTCCACTTTAATATAAATATTATATAATAGGGGAATCTAGGGCAGATGCTGAGTTTTAGTGTAAGGAAATCGAATAGTATTCGAAATCTTACACCTGAAGGTGTAGGGTGCATTCATATTTCGGCTACATCATACATTAGATTTCTACTGTAAACAATAACCGGAATCCGGAAAATAATCATTGTAGAAAGCTACTGTAGGAAATGGATATATTATATCCTTTTGTAACAGTAGCTGATCAATGTTATTGTTAGAAAACAAAGGAATCCTTTAACAAATCATTATAGAAACTCATCAAAACGGGAATCTTTCATGTTTATTTCTCTCAGTCTTCTCAAATGTGAGGAAATTCATTGTTTTATCTATCTCATCTGCTACTGCTTGTGTTTTATGCTGAGCTTCTTTACCACAACTGAATATATCAATTGCTAACATGCCTTCATTGGAATAACAATGAGCTGTGCAATGGCTTTCATCTAATAGCAGAACCAATGCAAATCCAGGAGGTGATAGTTTCCCATCAAATATCTCACAGTGTTTATGAACAATTCTTATGCCTTGTCTTAATATAGCTTGTTCAAGGGTTCCCATAATCCAATTACCTAGGAAGCTAACATGCTCATGTCCTGTTGCAATAGCTGATTTAGCCTTGTAATCAAGCATAACATGAAAGCCTCTGTATTGAGTCTCCATTAAGAATACCTTAGAAAAATTAATTAAACCTAATCGAACCTAATGCAAACATCCTATATTCCACTGTGATTGATGAAGAAGCCCTTTTCCTGTAAGCCTGAGAATGTTTTTTGTTGCATTCCCTGCAACCTGATCCCTTCACATGATTAAAGGGATAGGTAAGGATCACCTTATTACACTGCAAACATCTAACAGATACTTTCTCTTGAGCTTTGATGTAATGTGTCTCACTGTAATCGAATTTATCTTTACCATGAACTGTCATAGCAGCATCAATAAACTTTTTGTTTTACTATCCATACTCTATATATAACCAATATTCTTATGGAGCAGTATCCTGCCCAAAAATGGGGAAATATCGATTTGTCCCATAGTATTCAGCATAGGTATTCTGCTTTGCAATAAAATCGGTTCTCTCAGCATATAATACACACTTGTAGATACCAAACTTGGTGGCTCTAACCAGAAACTGATAGTCTTCCAAACCGAAATTGACTCCATGATAAGCAATACCAAAATTATCATATGGGGTGATCACAACTGCAAAATTAGGAGTTCCACCCTCCACTTGACATACAGCATATACATCTGGTGGAATATCCACAACAACCTTGTAGTGGTCACCAATCTCAACAAGAGAATCTACTACTGCTGTCTGTTCATTTACTACAATGGGGAATATTTTGATTATATAGGGGGCATTCATGCTGGGGACATAGGTTCGAATTCTTGTATTGGGATCAATGGGATTGGGTTGATCATTCACAAATAAAGGCGCTCCAACAGCCCCACCAACCCTAAGACCATCACCAATATAAGCTCCCCCGATTTGCAGTTAATAGCTCCCGACCTAGATTCAAAAGAATAAGTAGAAAGAGGATCTCCATAGCTATCTGGGTCTCCATAATGAGCAGAAAAGTTTGCATTGGTAACAAGTAGCTTAGTTGTCTTAACTATTCCATTATTTTTATCACATCTGAGTTCCTGTAATCTCAGTTTATGGGTGGAACCAAAGGTGTTCATTGTAGGTTGGACCTCTGTTGATTGGAGACCCTCTACATCATCAAAAGTAGCATGCTGCAGAACATGGTTTGCTGGTGCAGCTAATGATAGCTGAGGTGTAATAATTCGTTCAAGTGGGGGTTGCTCAGCCATTTTACATTAAAGGGATATATCTTTTATGGGGTTGGGTCATCAATTACATCTAATTCTTGGTAAAATCCTGTTGTGAATATATCAGCAACATTTACCCCACGAAGTGCTGATACAGCTGCTATATCTGTTCTCAGTCCCATAATCATAGTATTGTATACTCCAACCTCAGTGACAAACAGATCATAGGTAAATGTCAAATTGTTATAAACACAATATCCTCTGCCAAAATGGTTCGAAGCTTGAACAAAGAATAAGTAGTTGTGTCCTGGTTGATTATTATTGGCTCTACACATGGAAAGCATTGCAGTGGAAGAGGAATATTTCTTCTTACTCGATCAGTTCCTGTAATGGAAACTAATTCCGAATTCTCAAGAGTTACAGAGGATGCAACATAGAAATGCAAAAAAGGTTGCTGTGCAACAGGTGTGTAGAAACGAATTCGTTGTGGGTTCTCCACATTTTGTTCGAGAGTATCTGGGACATCATTGTAGGAAACAGATGAAGATAGCTGACCTGAAACTCTGCAGCCACCACCAATAAATGCTCCTCCTGATCTCACAGTTACAGCAGCAGTGTTTTATCATAATCAAGGGCTTTCAGATCAACACTGTAAGCATCAGGACCTCCATTAGTAGGCTGAAAGAAGTTAGCATTTGTGACAAGAAGTCGAGTTGTTTTAACCACACCAGAATTCTTATCAGCTCTCAGCTCTTTAACTCGAATAATCGAATTTTTATCAAAGGAGTTGCCATTGGAATTGGGTCTCTCTGTGGATTCTAAACCACGAACCTCATCATTTACTTCATGCTGGCGAAAATGCATTGCAGGGGATCCAAGGGAATATATAGGCAGTTGAACTCGATTATATTCACCCATTGCTTCTTTTACTAAGAAGGAAAGAAAAATAAACTGCAATCAAGCCAAAGTGATTAAATTCGATCCAAGGGATTGGTAGGCAACTGAAAGTGTTTGAAGGTTGGATGTCATTGCTTTAATATTGTTATCACACTCAGTGTATTTAGCAACAGGGTCACCATCGGGCGGCGCCGGAGCGGCGCCGGCGTCGGGGCGGGGTACGAGGCGCCGCGCCGGGTTCGGGAGGGGTACGGCGCACTGGAGACGAGGGAGAAGAGGAGTTCGGGGATGTGTACGAGGGCAGGGAGGGGCGGCGGGGGCGCGCCCTGCGGCTCCGTCAGAGGGCGCGGGGCGGGGCGGGGCGGGGCGGGCGGGGCGGGAGGGGTCCGGGCGCCTGCATGGCGATGGCGCGGTCTCAGGCGCCGGCCGCGTGCGCCCGGAAGAGGGGCGTGAAGGAGGCCGCCCCGGGATCTGCCCCCGCCCGCCCCGTCAGGCCCTGCGAGGGACGAGCGGGCGGGCGGGCAGGCGAGGAGGGCGACGAGGGAGAAGCGGGCGGGGTGGGCGATGGGGCGGCGAGGAGCGGGGGTCGACGCGGTGGCGGTGGAGGAGCTGCAGGGCGAGGGCCGCGGGGGCGTCGGCGTGCGCAAAGAGCCTCGCGTACTTGTCCGCCGCCATCGTCAGGCTGCTGGGCACCCCGCGCCCCTCAGGGCGAGGCGGCGGGGGCGGGGCGGGGGCGGGGGCGGGGCGGCCGGCGCACAGGCGCTCGTTGCCGGCCTTGAGGGCGGCGGCGAGGACGAGCGCCGCCACCTCCATGAGCCGCAGCGCCCCGCGCCCCGCCGGCTTGCGGCTTGTTTCTCAGCAAGCGCCGGGGGCGGGAGGCCGGGGCGGGGCCGGCGCGCACACGCCGACGCCCGAGGCGGAGGCGGCGATGATCTGCTGGGCGGAGGCCGCGAGGGCCTGCCCGCTCACCACAGCCGCCCGCGGCCTGTCCCGCCGCCTCAGAGGAGCGCCGCGGGGCCCGGCGCGGGGGAAGGGATGGCGCACGGGGCATCCGGGGCGGAGTGGCCACCATTACCGTCGTCGCGTCACGGCGACGCGCCCGAGGGCGCACGCGTACGCGAAGGCAGAGCCGGCTCTGCGCATGCCCTGGGTTAGAAGGACAACTTCAATGATGCATGTAGAAATAGAGCCTTCTCATAAACCCAGCTAAGCTCGCTAGGAACCTCCGGCCCGTCACGGAGTCGCTAGCTTCCTATTGTTAAGTCCAGCTAAAGGTACCCGAACTTCAAGAATTCTGTTGGAATGGAACAACCCGGGTTCGATGCCGCCCTAGGCAATTTCGCGCTAAGGCCCGCCTACTATTGAGAACCCGGATTCTGAAGTTTCACAGGGGTGCTCTATCTTATATATATGTCTATGAAGGCGTTGGAACATGCGCGGAGTCTGTACGCGCCTGGGCGAGGAGCGCCGGCCCGGCGACCTAGAGCTTGCGCTAGGAAGTGGCCAATTTCGTGCTCAATATTTTAATTTGGTGCCACACGGTGGGGATTTTGATCGGGGGTGGGAGCCGGAATTTCGATAAAATAGCGCAATTTTCGTGTTTCTTCCCCCAAAATTAGGTAATTCGGTCTATTTTATGTCGTAATTTTGTCGTAAATTAACACAATTCTCGCCCGATTTGCACGGATTTCCCGTACCCCTCGCTTGCCAACTGCCATACATTCCCAACCACCAGTGGTTGGGTTTGTATGGCAGCTGGCAGACCGAATTTCTCGGGTTGCCGACTACCAAACGCTGCTCAGACATTGTAGCGCATCTACACTGATCTAAAAATGCTTCCTGAAACGCTTTCTACATGCTTTCCTGCCCCTATATGACGGATCAAATTGACTTCCTCTCGGCCGGTCGACGTCGCTGCAGAAGAACTCGGGCGCGCGCTGCTCTCTGCTTCGCTGCTTCCTGCCTGTAGTGCGGAGCGAATGAGCGGGGAGGGGTTATATATTGATGCCGCGGAAGGGTACGGGCGTACGTGTGATCCGCTAGCCAGGCTGGAACAGCGATGGTCACTGGCTCCGGGCTTCCGCCAGCTTCCTGGCCCAAGAGGCGCGGCACCGTCAGAAGCCGCTGCGCATGCTCGGGTGGGCGGGGCAGGGACGGCACCGCGATCAGCCTCCCCGGCCGCCGTTGCTGCAGCTACAGCAACGTCTAACCCACTGCACCGCCAGTCGAATTCAGTCAGTCAGAGCTCTTTGCCGGCGGATGCGTGCTGCACGGCCAGCGTCAGCGTTGGTTCCGCTCCAAAAAACGGCAGAGGGGAGGGGGGGGGAGGGGCGAAAAAACGGCAGCGTTGGATCCGCTCCAAAAAACGGCGGACGAAGCAAGCTAGGGGGGGGGGGGGGGGGGGGCGGGGCGAAGAAAGCTCGCACGGACGGTTGAGCAGCGTGTTTGCTGGGAGGCGCCGGCGGGCCCGTGGCGGCGCCCGTGCAGCCCGGCGGCGCCGGCCGGCGGTGCTGCAGCGCGCCAGCGGCGCGCCGGCGGGGGCGCCCATGGGGGGCTCGGGGAGGACGACGGCGGCGGCCAGGCAGGCCTGACCGATGTCCTGGGGGTACCGGGGCCCCCAGCACCTCCAGCAGCGCCCTGTACATCGCCCTGCGCGCCCGGGGTTGAGGGGGTACGCCGAGTCTAGTTGGGGGGGGGTACGGGCCTGCTGGCGTGGCTGGGGAGCTCGCTGGCGTGGCTGGGGAGCTCGTGGAAGAGGTCGCCGAGCCGGCCACCAGCGGCGCGTCGACGTCTGCCGGAGCGGCGCCGGCGTCGGGGCGGGGTACGAGGCGCCGCGCCGGGTTCGGGAGGGGTACGGCGCACTGGAGACGAGGGAGAAGAGGAGTTCGGGATGTGTACGAGGGCAGGGAGGGGCGGCGGGGGCGCGCCTGCGGCTCCGTCAGAGGGCGCGGGCGGGGCGGGGCGGGCGGGGCGGGCGGAGGGGTCCGGGCGCCTGCATGGCGATGGCGCGGTCTCAGGCGCCGGCCGCGTGCGCCCGGAAGAGGGGCGTGAAGGAGGCCGCCCCGGGATCTGCCCCCGCCCCGCCCCGTCAGGCCCTGCGAGGGACGAGCGGGCGGGCGGGGCAGGCCGAGGAGGGCGACGAGGGAGAAGCGGGCGGGTGGGCGATGGGGCGGCGAGGAGCGGGGGGTCGACGCGGTGGCGGTGGAGGAGCTGCAGGGCGAGGGCCGCGGGGGCGTCGGCGTGCGCAAAGAGCCTCGCGTACTTGTCCGCCGCCATCGTCAGGCTGCTGGGCACCCGCGCCCCTCAGGGCGAGGCGGCGGGGGCGGGGCGGGGCGGGGGCGGGGCGGCCGGCGCACAGGCGCTCGTTGCCGGCCTTGAGGGCGGCGGCGAGGACGAGCGCCGCCACCTCCATGAGCCGCAGCGCCCCGCGCCCCGCCGGCTTGCGGCTTGTTTCTCAGCAAGCGCCGGGGGGCGGGAGGCCGGGGCGGGGGCCGGCGCGCACACGCCGACGCCCGAGGCGGAGGCGGCGATGATCTGCTGGGCGGAGGCCGCGAGGGCCTGCCCGCTCACCACAGCCGCCCGCGGCCTGTCCCGCCGCCTCAGAGGAGCGCCGCGGGGCCCGGCGCGGGGGAAGGGATGGCGCACGGGGCATCCGGGGCGGAGTGGCCACCATTACCGTCGTCGCGTCACGGCGACGCGCCCGAGGGCGCACGCGTACGCGAAGGCAGAGCCGGCTCTGCGCATGCCCTGGTTAGAAGGACAACTTCAATGATGCATGTAGAAATAGAGCCTTCTCATAAACCCAGCTAAGCTCGCTAGGAACCTCCGGCCCGTCACGGAGTCGCTAGCTTCCTATTGTTAAGTCCAGCTAAAGGTACCCGAACTTCAAGAATTCTGTTGGAATGGAACAACCCGGGTTCGATGCCGCCCCTAGGCAATTTCGCGCTAAGGCCCGCCTACTATTGAGAACCCGGATTCTGAAGTTTCACAGGGGTGCTCTATCTTATATATATGTCTATGAAGGCGTTGGAACATGCGCGGAGTCTGTACGCGCCCTGGGCGAGGAGCGCCGGCCCGGCGACCTAGAGCTTGCGCTAGGAAGTGGCCAATTTCGTGCTCAATATTTTAATTTGGTGCCACACGGTGGGGATTTTGATCGGGGGGTGGGAGCCGGAATTTCGATAAAATAGCGCAATTTTCGTGTTTCTTCCCCCCAAAATTAGGTAATTCGGTCTATTTTATGTCGTAATTTTGTCGTAAATTAACACAATTCTCGCCCGATTTGCACGGATTTCCCCGTACCCCTCGCTTGCCAACTGCCATACATTCCCAACCACCAGTGGTTGGGTTTGTATGGCAGCTGGCAGACCGAATTTCTCGGGTTGCCGACTACCAAACGCTGCTCAGACATTGTAGCGCATCTACACTGATCTAAAAATGCTTCCTGAAACGCTTTCTACATGCTTTCCTGCCCCTATATGACGGATCAAATTGACTTCCTCTCGGCCGGTCGACGTCGCTGCAGAAGAACTCGGGCGCGCGCTGCTCTCTGCTTCGCTGCTTCCTGCCTGTAGTGCGGAGCGAATGAGCGGGGAGGGGTTATATATTGATGCCGCGGAAGGGGTACGGGCGTACGTGTGATCCGCTAGCCAGGCTGGAACAGCGATGGTCACTGGCTCCGGGCTTCCGCCAGCTTCCTGGCCCAAGAGGCGCGGCACCGTCAGAAGCCGCTGCGCATGCTCGGGTGGGCGGGGCAGGACGGCACCGCGATCAGCCTCCCGGCCGCCGTTGCTGCAGCTACAGCAACGTCTAACCCACTGCACCGCCAGTCGAATTCAGTCAGTCAGAGCTCTTTGCCGGCGGATGCGTGCTGCACGGCCAGCGTCAGCGTTGGTTCCGCTCCAAAAAACGGCAGAGGGGAGGGGGGGGAGGGGCGAAAAAACGGCAGCGTTGGATCCGCTCCAAAAAACGGCGGACGAAGCAAGCTAGGGGGGAGGGGGGAGGGCGGGGCGAAGAAAGCTCGCACGGACGGTTGAGCAGCGTGTTTGCTGGGAGGCGCCGGCGGGCCCGTGGCGGCGCCCGTGCAGCCCGGCGGCGCCGGCCGGCGGTGCTGCAGCGCGCCAGCGGCGCGCCGGCGGGGGCGCCCATGGGGGGCTCGGGGAGGACGACGGCGGCGGCCAGGCAGGCCTGACCGATGTCCTGGGGGGTACCGGGGCCCCCCAGCACCTCCAGCAGCGCCCTGTACATCGCCCTGCGCGCCCGGGGTTGAGGGGGGTACGCCGAGTCTAGTTGGGGGGGGGGTACGGGCCTGCTGGCGTGGCTGGGGAGCTCGCTGGCGTGGCTGGGGAGCTCGTGGAAGAGGTCGCCGAGCCGGCCACCAGCGGCGCGTCGACGTCTGCCGGAGCGGCGCCGGCGTCGGGCGGGGTACGAGGCGCCGCGCCGGGTTCGGGAGGGTACGGCGCACTGGAGACGAGGGAGAAGAGGAGTTCGGGGATGTGTACGAGGGCAGGGAGGGGCGGCGGGGGCGCGCCCTGCGGCTCCGTCAGAGGGCGCGGGGCGGGGCGGGGCGGGGCGGGGCGGGGCGGGAGGGGTCCGGGCGCCTGCATGGCGATGGCGCGGTCTCAGGCGCCGGCCGCGTGCGCCCGGAAGAGGGGCGTGAAGGAGGCCGCCCCGGGATCTGCCCCCGCCCCGCCCCGTCAGGCCCTGCGAGGGACGAGCGGGCGGGGCGGGGCAGGCCGAGGAGGGCGACGAGGGAGAAGCGGGCGGGGTGGGCGATGGGGGCGGCGAGGAGCGGGGGGTCGACGCGGTGGCGGTGGAGGAGCTGCAGGGCGAGGGCCGCGGGGGCGTCGGCGTGCGCAAAGAGCCTCGCGTACTTGTCCGCCGCCATCGTCAGGCTGCTGGGCACCCCGCGCCCCTCAGGGCGAGGCGGCGGGGGCGGGGCGGGGCGGGGCGGGGCGGCCGGCGCACAGGCGCTCGTTGCCGGCCTTGAGGGCGGCGGCGAGGACGAGCGCCGCCACCTCCATGAGCCGCAGCGCCCCGCGCCCCGCCGGCTTGCGGCTTGTTTCTCAGCAAGCGCCGGGGGGCGGGAGGCCGGGGCGGGGGCCGGCGCGCACACGCCGACGCCCGAGGCGGAGGCGGCGATGATCTGCTGGGCGGAGGCCGCGAGGGCCTGCCCGCTCACCACAGCCGCCCGCGGCCTGTCCCGCCGCCTCAGAGGAGCGCCGCGGGGCCCGGCGCGGGGGAAGGATGGCGCACGGGGCATCCGGGCGGAGTGGCCACCATTACCGTCGTCGCGTCACGGCGACGCGCCCGAGGGCGCACGCGTACGCGAAGGCAGAGCCGGCTCTGCGCATGCCCTGGGTTAGAAGGACAACTTCAATGATGCATGTAGAAATAGAGCCTTCTCATAAACCCAGCTAAGCTCGCTAGGAACCTCCGGCCCGTCACGGAGTCGCTAGCTTCCTATTGTTAAGTCCAGCTAAAGGTACCCGAACTTCAAGAATTCTGTTGGAATGGAACAACCCGGGTTCGATGCCGCCCCTAGGCAATTTCGCGCTAAGGCCCGCCTACTATTGAGAACCCGGATTCTGAAGTTTCACAGGGGTGCTCTATCTTATATATATGTCTATGAAGGCGTTGGAACATGCGCGGAGTCTGTACGCGCCCTGGGCGAGGAGCGCCGGCCCGGCGACCTAGAGCTTGCGCTAGGAAGTGGCCAATTTCGTGCTCAATATTTTAATTTGGTGCCACACGGTGGGGATTTTGATCGGGGGGTGGGAGCCGGAATTTCGATAAAATAGCGCAATTTTCGTGTTTCTTCCCCCCAAAATTAGGTAATTCGGTCTATTTTATGTCGTAATTTTGTCGTAAATTAACACAATTCTCGCCCGATTTGCACGGATTTCCCCGTACCCTCGCTTGCCAACTGCCATACATTCCCAACCACCAGTGGTTGGGTTTGTATGGCAGCTGGCAGACCGAATTTCTCGGGTTGCCGACTACCAAACGCTGCTCAGACATTGTAGCGCATCTACACTGATCTAAAAATGCTTCCTGAAACGCTTTCTACATGCTTTCCTGCCCCTATATGACGGATCAAATTGACTTCCTCTCGGCCGGTCGACGTCGCTGCAGAAGAACTCGGGCGCGCGCTGCTCTCTGCTTCGCTGCTTCCTGCCTGTAGTGCGGAGCGAATGAGCGGGGAGGGTTATATATTGATGCCGCGGAAGGGTACGGGCGTACGTGTGATCCGCTAGCCAGGCTGGAACAGCGATGGTCACTGGCTCCGGGCTTCCGCCAGCTTCCTGGCCCAAGAGGCGCGGCACCGTCAGAAGCCGCTGCGCATGCTCGGGTGGGCGGGGCAGGGACGGCACCGCGATCAGCCTCCCCGGCCGCCGTTGCTGCAGCTACAGCAACGTCTAACCCACTGCACCGCCAGTCGAATTCAGTCAGTCAGAGCTCTTTGCCGGCGGATGCGTGCTGCACGGCCAGCGTCAGCGTTGGTTCCGCTCCAAAAAACGGCAGAGGGGGAGGGGGGGGGAGGGGCGAAAAAACGGCAGCGTTGGATCCGCTCCAAAAAACGGCGGACGAAGCAAGCTAGGGGGGAGGGGGGAGGGCGGGGCGAAGAAAGCTCGCACGGACGGTTGAGCAGCGTGTTTGCTGGGAGGCGCCGGCGGGCCCGTGGCGGCGCCCGTGCAGCCCGGCGGCGCCGGCCGGCGGTGCTGCAGCGCGCCAGCGGCGCGCCGGCGGGGGCGCCCATGGGGGCTCGGGAGGACGACGGCGGCGGCCAGGCAGGCCTGACCGATGTCCTGGGGGGTACCGGGGCCCCCCAGCACCTCCAGCAGCGCCCTGTACATCGCCCTGCGCGCCCGGGGTTGAGGGGGGTACGCCGAGTCTAGTTGGGGGGGGGTACGGGCCTGCTGGCGTGGCTGGGGAGCTCGCTGGCGTGGCTGGGGAGCTCGTGGAAGAGGTCGCCGAGCCGGCCACCAGCGGCGCGTCGACGTCTGCCGGAGCGGCGCCGGCGTCGGGGCGGGGTACGAGGCGCCGCGCCGGGTTCGGGAGGGGTACGGCGCACTGGAGACGAGGGAGAAGAGGAGTTCGGGGATGTGTACGAGGGCAGGGAGGGGCGGCGGGGGCGCGCCCTGCGGCTCCGTCAGAGGGCGCGGGGCGGGCGGGGCGGGGCGGGCGGGGCGGGAGGGGTCCGGGCGCCTGCATGGCGATGGCGCGGTCTCAGGCGCCGGCCGCGTGCGCCCGGAAGAGGGGCGTGAAGGAGGCCGCCCCGGGATCTGCCCCCGCCCCGCCCCGTCAGGCCCTGCGAGGGACGAGCGGGCGGGGCGGGGCAGGCCGAGGAGGGCGACGAGGGAGAAGCGGGCGGGTGGGCGATGGGGCGGCGAGGAGCGGGGGTCGACGCGGTGGCGGTGGAGAGCTGCAGGGCGAGGCCGCGGGGCGTCGGCGTGCGCAAAGAGCCTCGCGTACTTGTCCGCCGCCATCGTCAGGCTGCTGGGCACCCCGCGCCCCTCAGGGCGAGGCGGCGGGGCGGGGCGGGGGCGGGGGCGGGCGGCCGGCGCACAGGCGCTCGTTGCCGGCCTTGAGGGCGGCGGCGAGGACGAGCGCCGCCACCTCCATGAGCCGCAGCGCCCCGCGCCCCGCCGGCTTGCGGCTTGTTTCTCAGCAAGCGCCGGGGGCGGGAGGCCGGGGCGGGGGCCGGCGCGCACACGCCGACGCCCGAGGCGGAGGCGGCGATGATCTGCTGGGCGGAGGCCGCGAGGGCCTGCCCGCTCACCACAGCCGCCCGCGGCCTGTCCCGCCGCCTCAGAGGAGCGCCGCGGGGCCCGGCGCGGGGAAGGGATGGCGCACGGGGCATCCGGGGCGGAGTGGCCACCATTACGTCGTCGCGTCACGGCGACGCGCCCGAGGGCGCACGCGTACGCGAAGGCAGAGCCGGCTCTGCGCATGCCCTGGGTTAGAAGGACAACTTCAATGATGCATGTAGAAATAGAGCCTTCTCATAAACCCAGCTAAGCTCGCTAGGAACCTCCGGCCCGTCACGGAGTCGCTAGCTTCCTATTGTTAAGTCCAGCTAAAGGTACCCGAACTTCAAGAATTCTGTTGGAATGGAACAACCCGGGTTCGATGCCGCCCCTAGGCAATTTCGCGCTAAGGCCCGCCTACTATTGAGAACCCGGATTCTGAAGTTTCACAGGGGTGCTCTATCTTATATATATGTCTATGAAGGCGTTGGAACATGCGCGGAGTCTGTACGCGCCCTGGGCGAGGAGCGCCGGCCCGGCGATCTATAGACTATAGATTTGCAGATAGTGGTGCAGTGAGATCGCGCACCCTGGGGATCGGCGTTCGCGCACCCTGGGGAAGCGAAAGAGGACGTACACGCTTCGGCGGCCTCCGCGCCCCCGCTTCGTTTGCATCTGCGCGAGATTAAACAAGCAGAATAGAGTCACAAAAGCATCCGAGCACACTGTGGCACGTGTGAGATATGGAGAAACTATGGCCGATTGCCGTGGGTCAAGCGCGCTCCGGAATCCTCGGCGACGGGTGGTTCTCCGACCACAGGAGCATTCTTCTCTCTGGCTCGCGGTCACTGGCTCGCGGAACAGCACAGCGCAGCCTCTGCCTCGCAGGACACGAAAGCGGCGCATCGGCCCGCAGCGTATCGGTGCCTGCGCATTCGCCTCGGTGAGTTAACTCATAGGGAGTTCAGCGATGCGGGGGGCGACGCCAGCCGTGATGGTGCGACGGACCGCCGACGCTTCCGCGGTACATTTGCGTGTTTGACTAAGGCGCTGTTGTTCAGCTGGGCCAGACACTCACGCTCCGCTGTCGCTGGCGTTCCACGGCGCTGGCTTCGCGCTGAGCCCGTGGAGCTCGCGACTTGGGGTACAAATTTTATTTAACGACACGTACCCCCCACATTCACGTCGCAACGACGCGTACGTGTTATACGTCTCACTCCGCGTACGATCGCGAGCGACGGTCGCTCGCAGCGACCTCGGCAGCTCGCAGCTGAGTGAGTGCACGTGACAGTCCGCGGCCGCGCTCCCGGGCGCGCGGAGTCCGAGATCTAGAGTCAGCTGCAGCTGCAGGTTCGAATTCGGTTCAGCAGTGCGCGTGCACGCAGCGAATTATATTATCACTTGCATGCATCATCTCGGGCCCTCTCTTACTAGTACTGTGCGGCCTCCCTCGCTCGAGCTCGCTGGGGCGTTCGGCCGCGCGCGGGCTCGAACATATATCATGCAATCAATTTTTGCAGAACGCAAGGCCGGGGCGGGGCCGGGTGCGGGCGGCCAGGCGTGGTGCGCACTGCGCGAGGCCGAGGCGGGGCGGGATCCCGGAGGAGCTTGCCGCATTGCGCGGGCGCTTGGCTCAAGGGGACCCGCAGAAAGCCCGCGGCGCTGCTCAGAGAAGTCAGCGATGCAAGGCCGGGGCCGGGGCGGGCCCGGGGCGAGGCGGGGCGCGCACTGCGCGAGGCCGAGGCGGGCGGAGGCCGAGGCGGGGCGGGAGGAGCTTGTGCGGGGCAGAAAGCCCGCGGCGCTGCGCAGAGAAATCAGCGACGCAAGGCCGGGGCCGGGGCGGGGCCCGGGGGCGAGGCGGGGCGCGCACTGCGCGAGGCCGAGGCGGGGCGGGAGGCCGAGGCGGGGCGGGAGGAGCTTGTGCGGGGCAGAAAGCCCGCGGCGCTGCGCAGAGAAATCAGCGACGCAAGGCCGGGGCCGGGGCGGGGCCCAGGGGCGAGGCGGGGGCGCGCACTGCGCGAGGCCAGGGCCGGGGCGGGAGGCCGAGACGGGGCGGGAGGAGCTTGTGCGGGGCAGAAAGCCCACGGCGCTGCGCAGAGAAGTCAGCGATGCAAGGCCGGGGCCGGGGCGGGGCCCGGGGGCGAGGCGGGGCGCGCACTGCGCGAGGCCGAGGCGGGGCGGGAGGCCGAGGCGGGGCGGGAGGAGCTTGTGCGGGGCAGAAAGCCCGCGGCGCTGCGCAGAGAAGTCAGCGATGCAAGGCCGGGCCGGGGCGGGGCCCGGGGCGAGGCGGGGCGCGCACTGCGCGAGGCCGAGGCGGGGCGGGAGGCCGAGGCGGGGCGGGAGGAGCTTGTGCGGGGCAGAAAGCCCGCGGCGCTGCGCAGAGAAATCAGCGACGCAAGGCCGGGGCCGGGGCGGGGCCCAGGGCGAGGCGGGGGCGCGCACTGCGCGAGGCCAGGGCCGGGGCGGGAGGCCGAGACGGGGCGGGAGGAGCTTGTGCGGGGCAGAAAGCCCACGGCGCTGCGCAGAGAAGTCAGCGATGCAAGGCCGGGGCCGGGGCGGGGCCCGGGGCGAGGCGGGCGCGCACTGCGCGAGGCCGAGGCGGGGCGGGAGGCGAGGCGGGGCGGGAGGAGCTTGTGCGGGGCAGAAAGCCCGCGGCGCTGCGCAGAGAAGTCAGCGATGCAAGGCCGGGGCCGGGGCGGGCCCGGGGGCGAGGCGGGGCGCGCACTGCGCGAGGCCGAGGCGGGGCGGGAGGCCGAGGCGGGGCGGGAGGAGCTTGTGCGGGGCAGAAAGCCCGCGGCGCTGCGCAGAGAAGTCAGCGATGCAAGGCCGGGGCCGGGGCGGGGCCCGGGGGCGAGGCGGGGCGCGCACTGCGCGAGGCCGAGGCGGGGCGGGAGTTCCTCTTCAGACTCGCCTCACAAGGGCCGCGGGAGGACAGCCCCGAGCTGTGCAAGGCCGTCAGCGAGGCGGGGCGGCGAGGCGTCGCAGTGCCCAGGCGGCGGGGCATCAGAGGGACGCGCACGCATCGCGGGAGAGGCGCCGCCGTGCCGCTGTTGGAGGCTCGCGAGGGCCGAGCGCACGGTACGGTGTGGCGGGCGCCGACTGTTCGGGACTCAAGTGGGGTCACCAGTACACGCAAAGCTAGCTAAAAACAACGCTTCATCCATTCAGCACGTCGCCTGACTCAGTGAGCTCGGACTGCGAGGTCAAAGAGGTCAGCATCGGGCGGATGAGGCAGCGGGCGGTGAGGCCGGGTGAGCAGGCAGTGTGCCAGCACGAGAGCACCTACAGCAAGTGTAGCATCAGTCTGCAGGGCACCGTGCGGGCCTGAAAGTGCCGTCGCATCGGGGCATCTGCATTCTCGTGCGGCATCCGCCGGGGCTGCGGCTGAGGTTCGGCAGCCTTTTACTGAGCTCTCTGAACGTAGCCGACGCTGAAACAGCGGACCCGCGAACTCCGGGGAGTCGTTGGCGTAGTAGCCGTTGCTGGCCGGCGACGGCAAGCTGACGGGCCGCATTCGGGCCGCAGGCGTGCGCTTTGGCACTAGCTAAAGAGGAACTGCAGCCGCCTGCTGGCGGCCTCCTGCGTAGTACGCAGGAGGAATCGTACCCTCCCGTCGTTCGTTGGGGGGTGTATCCACCTGTACCCTCCCTTCATTCGCAGACGAAAACTCGACTGCGCGATTGACTCGCGAACCGTTTTCCAAGCGCTAGCTCGACCCCTGACCCGTTAGCTGGAATCCCATTGACAGCAATCATTCTAATTATTTTCCTGCCAGCGACGGCCACAGAGGTTTCTAGCGACGCCAGTTTATGAGTGCGTCGGGTTTTTTAGCTGCGTCTGCGAGTTTTTTTGGCTAGCTACGGTCCAGCCATAGGTAAATGAGACGGTTCAATATACGGCAATTTAAAACATCGGCTAAAAAAGCATTCCTACAGTACTTAGTTCGGAACGGAGCGAAGCTAGCGACGATCATGTGCCGCATCACCCGGGTACACTGTCAGGCTGGTACAGTACCGATTACTACCGTGGCGCCGACGGCGACAAATTATAATATATATTTATATTCGCCGACAATATCGATGCGGCCGTCGAGCAAGCCCGGCCGGCGCTTAAGGGAAACTCGGAAAGGCATATATTGCCATATATGCGTACGCGTGTATATATATACGCACGTATATACGGTTTTTATACGCACATTTATTCACATAAAAAAGAATTCATGCCATGATCATGATATCGATGATCATGATGACATCATCAGGATTCAGGATCCGCCCGGCCGCGGCCTCGATCCCCGATCCGGGCCGATCGCGAGTCCGACGGTCCCGGAGTCCCGGGTCCGGAGTCCGGACTCCGAATTCGAATTCGAATGGACCGGATCCCGGAGTCCGATCCGGAATCCGGAAGTCGGATCCGGATCGGCCCGGCAGCCCGGCGCCGGCGGCGGGACCCGGGCCGGGACGCCGAGTTTAATTAATTTTCATCGGCGCCGATCGCGATCATCGGATTCGGCGGGCGACCGGACGCCGGACGGGCCCTCGGAGTCGGCTCGGACGGGCCGCGGTCGCCGGCCCGGCCCCGCCGCCCCGGCCCCCGGGCCCCGGGCCGAGATCCTGAGAATCGGCTGAGATCGCGATCATCGGCGCGGCGGCGCCGGACAGCCGCCCGGATCCCGGAGGCCCCGGACTCTCATCATGCATGATCAGAGTCTCACGGTCTCGCCGCCGACTCGGCGGCGATCGCGACTCGCGAGTCGACGTCGGCGCCGACTCCGGGTCCAGGAGTCCGGGATCCGCCGCCGAGTCCGCCGATCGACCGCGTCCGACTGGGCGCCGAGTCGGCGGACGGCCGGCGCGGCGGCGCCGCCGCGCCGCGGACTCAGTGACTCGGCCGCGTGAGTGGCGCACTGCGGCAGTGATTTGTGGCGCACTAATTAAGTATTACACGCCGAATACACGGTAGTCGGAGCCTCTGACTCGGAGGAGGCCCGGCCTTCAAGCTTAAGTTGGCTTCCGAAGTTCTGCTACCGTAGAGCAGGAAAATACTGGACGCAGAAAATTAGTGGAGCCCGAAATTAGTGGACCGAAAACTTGACTCAGTCCACTAATTTCGGGCTCCAGTATTTCCCTGCTGCTAGGCTGCCCCATACAGTACCCCCCAAAATTACCGCCCCATACAAGCCTGAGAAGGTTTTGGTCCACTAATTTCGGGCTCCAGTATTTTGCCTAAGGGAGGGCCAAGTTTTCTAGTCCACTAATTTCCGGCCCACTATTTTCCTGCTCTACGGTACCCTAGTTACGGGGCCTAGTACAACTGAGTCTACTATTTCAGTTTCTATTCTAGAGGTTGGCGATGGAGTATTTGAAGTATCAGCTTCTCTGATATGGGACAAAAAATAACGCTTTTTGCAACGGTCGCTCTGACCGTCGGACCTGCTCACTGTGAGCCAGTCTGTGGCACACAGCCTCACAGACTCTGAGATCTTGAGCTCAGGAGCAGCAGCAGGCTGCGCATGCCACTGGGCCAGCAGCAGTTCGCAGTTCAGCGGCTGTACTAGATCTAGAGTCTAGCTCTAGACGCCTGGCGGCCACGGATATATGGCTAAGTTGAAGATAACGATGCGTCGTGGGAGTCCGGCCGCAGGCACAGGCGCGCTCCTGGCGCTTGCAATCGCGCTCCTGGCCGCCGCCTTCTCCGGCGTGTCAGGTGCGCACGCTGCTGGCCATGGGATATATAGGTGTAGCGCGCGGCTTTCCCGACCTGAGTGTGCCCTCATGATCATGGCCTTCCGGGCTTGAATACGCATAATAAACATGCACGATGCGGCCTCTAGATCTCGAGCTCCGCATGCGCGCTAACGCGCTACGCACTGCGGCAGCCGAGTACCACATCCGCACGCTGTACAATGACGGCCTCAACCAGGCGGCCACCGCCAACCCGACGCTCAAGCGGGCGGGGGCGGCCAGCGTGTACTACAAGGACCCCTCGGGCAACGCCCGGATGCTCATCCACGGCGGCCAGAAGGGCGGCAGCGGAGACGCGTTCGAGGAGTGGCGACCTTACGACAGTGTCCAAGTACCAAACCCGCAACCCGATGGAGCAATCTTTTATGACCAGATATGGAAGCACAAGAGCGTTGCGGGAGTGACAACTATGCAGGCTGTCACTTCAGCGCTGCTAGACGACTTCTGGTCCGCAGATATCAGTGCGTTTGTTCTTCGATGCGTTCGTTTCTGCGCAGAAGTCTTTGGAGATAGCTATGATGCGGCTGTTTATGTAACCAGCTAATCATGATGTCGGGAAAACGCAGGCGGCGGCCCTATCTCGGTCTGGTCGTTCACGAAGGCGCCGCTCACTGCGCCGAACGCAACGATCTGGTCGCACTGCGCCTGGGACGAGGTCGTCGGCGAGTCCAGCAGGATCTACTGCGGCGGCGGCGTCTCGGGCTTCAAGTACGATCTGTTGGATTCGAACGATGAAAATTCGGCGAAGGTTCCCCAGTATCCGCTCTCCTCCGACAAGTTCTACAGCGTGGACACCAGCCTGGGAACGATCACCGAGCTCGCGCCCATTCCGAACGGTGGGGTCTACGGCGCGTGCATGACTGTCTTCGAAGATGGCGTCTGGGTACAATTATCTATTATAGTCATACTGCTTACAAGTTTTTTATATTGAAGTCAATTTTTCGCACCTCATAGATTGTGGGCGGGGTGTATGGGCTTCCGGATGGGAACTCCGGCGCAAATATCAACATTTACCGGTGCGCGCGGTGCTTATCGATTACTGCAAACGTTTCTGAAGATTCATAACGGTACCGAAATTGTGCAGGTACAACATCACGAACGGCACGTGGGAGACGATTCTCGATTTTCCCAACCCGCCGGAATATGATGACGCTGGGACACTGAACCAGGACACATTGGGCAATAAAATTCGGAAGAACGCCTTCATGAGCTGCGCTCGCGACGGTGCGATGCTGCTTTTTGCTGTGCGCAAAAGACGGCCAACGCATGCGCACCATTATCACAGGGAAGAACTGGTACGTCGTTGGCGGGGTCGAAACGAAAGATGCATTCGATGGTTACGTCGCGTCTTCAGCAATGAACACCCTCTTGTGCGCAAATTTGTTTGAGCTGTTCTTGATTATATTTACATCCTTTCATTTCATTTGCGTGACGGCCCCGGGTATGCATTGCAGTGTCATCGACTTGCAAGCTCGGAACATGTCAGAGCACTTTGACGTCTGGCCCAGGCCATCGGAAACGAAAACGTTGACATCAAGCGAAGCTGCGGCGGCAGGAGTAGAGCTAACAGAAGTCGATGACACTTACGCAGCGGCCCTTGAAGCGCCGTTTGTTGGGATTTGCAACAACAAGCTCTTCATGTACAGCCTCGTCTCTTTCAGCGGGTGGTCCGGAGTATATTACAACGAGACTATGTTCAAAGAGGGGCGATGGACCGGAGACGCAACCGTTGCGGTTTACGATCCACAGAGTGCGTTGCGGGTTGTAGTAGACTAGACTGTATTTCATAACTATATACGCTTGCGTGAATACCGTTTCCGCTGTTTGCCTTGCAATTAATTGCGAAATCGGCGATCACAGCCAGCAACGTGACCAACCTCAAGACGGCCCCGTCGAGCATGGTGTACCTGGACACCAGCTTCCCGTCCCCCGGCCAGATGACCTTCGGCACGACGGACAAGGCGGTCACCTGGACGGCGGGCACTGACTTCATCAACGATAAGGCCACCTCGCAGGCGGCGCTGACGAGCACTGCGCTCACAAGTGCTCATCGGAAGCGCCCCCTCTTGGCGTTCGGGGCGAGTGCGTACGACGGTGACTGCAACATGTGCGCGTTTTGTAACATACTTTTCTTTGTTTGCGCAAGCCACGCTCACAATGCACCCGGCACGTTGCAGATACGTGGTTGGAGGCTACCGAAGCCGGCGAATTGACACCACGCGGACCTGCACAGCAAAAACGCTGTCGAGGGTGGTCGAGGCGGAAAGCCTCGATGATAAGGGAACGGCGGACGAGAGCGACGACGACTTCATCTTCACCCCCTATACCTACTCGGCCACCGGCTTTGCGACCACCTGCCCGGCTCTGACGAGCCCGGCGGCGTGGGTGCGGCCCGAGGCTTGGGGAATGCGCCGTGCGTGGTCACCGCTCTGTTGATCAGATATTACCCTCGCGCGCGCGCGAGTGCTGATGGCTGCACCTTCGCGGCAGTCTTTACTGGGCCGCTCGCACCGCAGCCGACTCGGCCGCCGACGCCGACGCCCAGCCAGACGCCCAGCCCGTCACCGACCCCGTCGCAGACGCCTTCGCCGTCCCCCACGCCCACGCCGTCTCCGACCCCGGCGCCCGAGCCCGAGCCCACACCGACCCCCGTCGTCGACGTCACGACCCCGGGCCCGGTCGATTCCAGCTCTCCTCCCACTGGAGGCTCGTGCTCGGTCTCCCCGCTCTCCGCCCAGGCGGCCCTCGACAAGGTCACGGTGAGTTAGCCTCAAGCTTTACATTCACGACGAGTTCAAATTAAACTTGAAACTCTGCCCGCAGGTGACGTGCTCTGGCTGGCAGTCCGCTTCTACCCCCCTCGTGTGAGCAGCCCGACCTCGACATTCACGCGCACGTCAGCTGCAGCTTTTCGCACACATTAATATCTGATGCAGGTACACCGTCCGCGCCGACATCTTCGCTTCGCCGCTCGCGATCGACTCTACCACGCCGACCATCGACTTCTTCTTCCCTTCTGTGCGTCTTCCTCGATAGATCTAGATAGAATTAATGCACTCAAGGCACGGAAATGAATTTCGTGTTGCAGAACGACGGCACGACGAAGACCGCCAAGCTCACGGTCGTCGTCAAGGACACGAAGGGGCTGACCGCCTCCTTCCCCATCACCACTGCGGTGGAGGTGAAGCCGTTGGTCTCCACGAACACCTCCGCGGACGCCGTGGCCGCTTTCAAGGTGCTTCACTCTTAAATTCGAAAGCATCCGTTCTCTTGCATTGTCATCTGACTTTGCTCACGCATCGCAGAGCGTCGTCGACACGTTCAATTCGCAGATGACGGCGATCACCCAGGTCCGCGTTTCAGACACTTTCATGATCAGCCAGTGGTTTCTTCGCCCGCGATCGTACCTTGACGCCCTGCGGCAGAGCAACGACGCGTTCGAGACTAAGCTGCAGAAGATCCTCGCCCTGGTCGAGACGCTGAAGTCCTACTACAGCAGCGCGTCCGGCGTGAAGCTGCGCCTGCGGCGCGCCCTGCGTCAGACCACCGGGGCCAGCAGTGACATCCTCTCGTCCCTCTCCGGCGCCCTCACCAACGTCATGAACGTCCGCCCTTGAATTCCAGCGTCGTTTTATTCGGTCTCTTTCGCAGTCTGAATGCAGCCTTTTACTGCAGGTCGTTAACCAGGAGGCCACGAAGTCTGGCGTGAACCTCGCTGATGCCAAGGTGCTCAATATAAAAACCTCTTCCACGCAACGGCTCTGAATTCGAGCCCGCCTCCGATCCCGTCAGACCGCTGGCTCGCTCGTCACGTTCTTCGCTTCGGTCGCCCCCGTCGCCGCGAAGACCGGCGCCGTCTCGGTTCGGATATTTTATAACACTATACACATATGAATATTCATATTTTAATCCCTCGGCGTTCCGCCTCAGGATTAAAATATGAATATTCATATGTGTGATTCGATGTTATATCAATAAAATCGATTAATTTATTTGAATTTTCACCTGAATTTTCATATTTTTATATGCATTTTCAATTAATTTAATCGATGTTATATCGATAAACTCGATTAATCGATATTGTATCTTAATTGTAGTTAATCGGAATTATATCAATAACTTCGATTGATCTTAATTGAATCCTAAATGAATCTAATCGGAATTATATCAATAAATTCGATTAAATCATGTTCTTTTCCGATTAAATCAATTAAATATTTAACTTTGTTATCAGAAGTGGTCTAAGTTGACTCACTTTTCATAAACATTTTGAACTCTTAGTCTCTTTGAATTTCTTAAGATGACTCAACTTAGTCAACTTAGTCAACTTTGTTACCATAATCAATCAGGGTGGACTCACTTTTAGATCAACTTTGAAATTTCAAGCAAAATCAACTTGGATTTCAAAAGTGGATCTTCTAAGTGGACTCAAAATGTTCACTTTGTGATACATGTTAGCTCAAATCCTTACTGTTTATGGTCAGGGTTGACTAAGTGGGGGGAGTTGACACATTTTTTGAAATCCTTTTTAGAAAACTTTAGGTCCCAAATATTTCCTGTGAAATTTGAGTCAACTCAACCCACTTAGTCAACCCTTGCATTGAATTCGTAACAAAATCCATATACTATTACTACTTTTACGATTAATATGAGTCAACCTTGAGTCCACTTTAATATAAATATTATATAATAGGGGGAATCTAGGGCAGATGCTGAGTTTTAGTGTAAGGAAATCGAATAGTATTCGAAATCTTACACCTGAAGGTGTAGGGTGCATTCATATTTCGGCTACATCATACATTAGATTTCTACTGTAAACAATAACCGGAATCCGGAAAATAATCATTGTAGAAAGCTACTGTAGGAAATGGATATATTATATCCTTTTGTAACAGTAGCTGATCAATGTTATTGTTAGAAAACAAAGGAATCCTTTAACAAATCATTATAGAAACTCATCAAAACGGGAATCTTTCATGTTTATTTCTCTCAGTCTTCTCAAATGTGAGGAAATTCATTGTTTTATCTATCTCATCTGCTACTGCTTGTGTTTTATGCTGAGCTTCTTTACCACAACTGAATATATCAATTGCTAACATGCCTTCATTGGAATAACAATGAGCTGTGCAATGGCTTTCATCTAATAGCAGAACCAATGCAAATCCAGGAGGTGATAGTTTCCCATCAAATATCTCACAGTGTTTATGAACAATTCTTATGCCTTGTCTTAATATAGCTTGTTCAAGGGTTCCCATAATCCAATTACCTAGGAAGCTAACATGCTCATGTCCTGTTGCAATAGCTGATTTAGCCTTGTAATCAAGCATAACATGAAAGCCTCTGTATTGAGTCTCCATTAAGAATACCTTAGAAAAATTAATTAAACCTAATCGAACCTAATGCAAACATCCCTATATTCCACTGTGATTGATGAAGAAGCCCTTTTCCTGTAAGCCTGAGAATGTTTTTTGTTGCATTCCCTGCAACCTGATCCCTTCACATGATTAAAGGGATAGGTAAGGATCACCTTATTACACTGCAAACATCTAACAGATACTTTCTCTTGAGCTTTGATGTAATGTGTCTCACTGTAATCGAATTTATCTTTACCATGAACTGTCATAGCAGCATCAATAAACTTTTTTGTTTTACTATCCATACTCTATATATAACCAATATTCTTATGGAGCAGTATCCTGCCCAAAAATGGGGAAATATCGATTTGTCCCATAGTATTCAGCATAGGTATTCTGCTTTGCAATAAAATCGGTTCTCTCAGCATATAATACACACTTGTAGATACCAAACTTGGTGGCTCTAACCAGAAACTGATAGTCTTCCAAACCGAAATTGACTCCATGATAAGCAATACCAAAATTATCATATGGGGTGATCACAACTGCAAAATTAGGAGTTCCACCCTCCACTTGACATACAGCATATACATCTGGTGGAATATCCACAACAACCTTGTAGTGGTCACCAATCTCAACAAGAGAATCTACTACTGCTGTCTGTTCATTTACTACAATGGGGAATATTTTGATTATATAGGGGGCATTCATGCTGGGGACATAGGTTCGAATTCTTGTATTGGGATCAATGGGATTGGGTTGATCATTCACAAATAAAGGCGCTCCAACAGCCCCACCAACCCTAAGACCATCACCAATATAAGCTCCCCCCGATTTGCAGTTAATAGCTCCCGACCTAGATTCAAAAGAATAAGTAGAAAGAGGATCTCCATAGCTATCTGGGTCTCCATAATGAGCAGAAAAGTTTGCATTGGTAACAAGTAGCTTAGTTGTCTTAACTATTCCATTATTTTTATCACATCTGAGTTCCTGTAATCTCAGTTTATGGGTGGAACCAAAGGTGTTCATTGTAGGTTGGACCTCTGTTGATTGGAGACCCTCTACATCATCAAAAGTAGCATGCTGCAGAACATGGTTTGCTGGTGCAGCTAATGATAGCTGAGGTGTAATAATTCGTTCAAGTGGGGGTTGCTCAGCCATTTTACATTAAAGGGATATATCTTTTATGGGGTTGGGTCATCAATTACATCTAATTCTTGGTAAAATCCTGTTGTGAATATATCAGCAACATTTACCCCACGAAGTGCTGATACAGCTGCTATATCTGTTCTCAGTCCCATAATCATAGTATTGTATACTCCAACCTCAGTGACAAACAGATCATAGGTAAATGTCAAATTGTTATAAACACAATATCCTCTGCCAAAATGGTTCGAAGCTTGAACAAAGAATAAGTAGTTGTGTCCTGGTTGATTATTATTGGCTCTACACATGGAAAGCATTGCAGTGGGAAGAGGAATATTTCTTCTTACTCGATCAGTTCCTGTAATGGAAACTAATTCCGAATTCTCAAGAGTTACAGAGGATGCAACATAGAAATGCAAAAAAGGTTGCTGTGCAACAGGTGTGTAGAAACGAATTCGTTGTGGGTTCTCCACATTTTGTTCGAGAGTATCTGGGACATCATTGTAGGAAACAGATGAAGATAGCTGACCTGAAACTCTGCAGCCACCACCAATAAATGCTCCTCCTGATCTCACAGTTACAGCAGCAGTGTTTTTATCATAATCAAGGGCTTTCAGATCAACACTGTAAGCATCAGGACCTCCATTAGTAGGCTGAAAGAAGTTAGCATTTGTGACAAGAAGTCGAGTTGTTTTAACCACACCAGAATTCTTATCAGCTCTCAGCTCTTTAACTCGAATAATCGAATTTTTATCAAAGGAGTTGCCATTGGAATTGGGTCTCTCTGTGGATTCTAAACCACGAACCTCATCATTTACTTCATGCTGGCGAAAATGCATTGCAGGGGATCCAAGGGAATATATAGGCAGTTGAACTCGATTATATTCACCCATTGCTTCTTTTACTAAGAAGGAAAGAAAAATAAACTGCAATCAAGCCAAAGTGATTAAATTCGATCCAAGGGATTGGTAGGCAACTGAAAGTGTTTGAAGGTTGGATGTCATTGCTTTAATATTGTTATCACACTCAGTGTATTTAGCAACAGGGTCACCATATGCAGATTTGGCAAGGACATTAACCAAGAGGTTTTTATACTCATTGACAACTGGTGAGAGCTTGTTAGTTTGCTGAATCGTTTTTTCAACTGTTTGTAATGCGTTTACAAGGGTGATTGTATCAAAAGAAAGCGCAACAGGCTCAGTAGAATAGGTGGTTCCACCAAGAGGATAGGTCGCCATTTATTATACTTTGACATTTTTAATTTGGTCTATTTGATCCTGTAGATCTTTGCATTTTTGGGACAACTCCTTCACAGCTTCAATGAGAACTGGAATTAAACCCGTGTATTCGAGAGAAAGGTAACCATCTTCTTTTGTGACACTTACAATTTCTGGTATTACCTTTTCTACATCTTGCGCAATTAAACCTAATTTTGTTCCGTCTTTTTCACTCCCAATTCGTTTAAAACTCACTCCTTCTAATTTTTCGATTGCTGAAAGAGCGCCGGTTATCTTTTTAATATCTGTTTTGTATCTTCTGTCACTTCCTTGTGTTAAATAATTGTTTATCCACATCCGCCCGTCATGATCGATCCAACAAATATCAGAATCTAATTCATTTCGAAATCTTATTGGATAAGTTCCTCTTCCTTTAAAATACGTGGTGCTATTATTCGTAAAATAGATACGATTATATCCATCATTAGAGTTAAACCAAAGATCCAATGCCCCTGTTAAGATATTTGGTTTACTATAAACATTATTCCAATGAATATAACCGGTGTGACCTCCATAACTATGTCCAACCCAAATTTTCATGTAACTTATACCCATAATATGAACTCTTCCAATCTTTGGTCTAATCCGAATAGTCAAAAATCGATTACCGAGATGTATAGGAACATTATTTAAACCGCTGTGGTTACTATTAGGAGATGTGCTGTATGGTTGATAACTATTTACTGATGTAATAAAAACTTCATTCCCTTGTCGATTGAGTCCCCAAATTTCAAAAATTCGTGAGTTAGTCCAAGGTAAATAGGTTAAAAATGCTGTTCCTGTGTGGTATCCATCGGGTATATCGAAGTCAATCCAAGCGGTAGATGTTTGATCATCCGTTTGATTATTATAAACATATGAACCATAATTATAATATGGATCCCATTCTGAACTCCATGCCCATGTCCAACCCTCAGAACATCTATTAAATGCAATACCTCCTACTGCTTTATCTACTGTGTGAAACTTTGGGACATCATTACCGTTTATTTGGAGTGTGGTGGTTGCATTAATAGTAGGTGCTGTAATAGTGTTTTTCACCCAAAAGTTACCATTGTTATAAGACTTTAAAATTGCTCCATCTGCTGAGTCTCTAAATTCAATTGACACACCGACACCATTCGGTCTCCCTCGTATATATGTGCAATCGCCATTACCAAACCAAATTCGCTCGACTGCATCTACTGATTTTAACCATGTATTTGTTGCCCATGTTGCGGTTTGTGGAAGGTCTGCGGCTGAGTAAAATGACGGTTTGCTAAATATATTATCCCAAGAGATCATACCAACCTCATTATCCGTTGCTCTTTGTCTACTCCAACCGAAAACCCCCGTAAGATGAATGCGACCTTTTCGACCTTGAACATAAATATACTTGTAAAACTCACAATTTATTGAAATAAAGAGAATAGCCGGATGTGTTCCATCTTGAATTCCGGTAGTTGCTATTGCTTGATAATTATTAACTCGTTTTAAGAAATGCTGAAACCCATTTAGAGTTTGACCGTAGATATCAAAATATCTCCCACTACTCCACGGTAAATGCTGAATATAAAATGATTTCATACCTGTCGGAACTATCCAACGCATAAAACAACCGCTGCAATCTTCATCATTTGCTGGTGTAGTAAAACACCCTGTTTGCCCTGTTCTCGCTCCCCATGTTACAGTCCAATTATTAGCGCTTCTATCTGTCGAAACAGTATCTAATTGGTCGAATTCGTAACCTTTCGGTATTGTGGTTCCGCCAATTTGTAAAGTGGTAGCGTTAACGGTTCCGGTGACGGTTCCACCTGTAAGAGGTAAATAATTCGCAAGAGCCGTAGTTAATTCTGCATCTGTTGCGTAAGGATTTAACGCCGTCGTTAATTCAGTTTCTGTTACATAACTGCTGAGATCTGCGGTGGTAAGATATCCTTTATTGGTAAGGTAATCATCTGTAACGACACCTGAAAGGGTTGTATTGTGTAAGTTTTTCGCCGCCATTCTTTGATTGACTTCTAAGGCGCCACCTGATGTCGTTTTAATCCACGCCATCTCACATTTCCCGTGATCATCTGTGGGTTGTCCCGCAACGGGAAGATAGTTTACAACTTTCTCCCTTGTGAATACTATTTTAGGTCTTGCTCCATCATATGCGCTTTGATCTGTTACGTTAATTTGAATAGCTGCTGAAAAATCCGCTACTTGTCCTATTTCTCCTGGGTGATAATTCGTAACATAGATACTGGGGAAAGTATCGTTTACTCCTACATTGAAATCGCCACTATACACTCCATTTACGATTGGATCCCTGGGTAATCTTACTGCAAGAGTTCCCACCATCGGTGTGCCGTCTTGACCTGTAAATGAACCATTGAGACTAACATAATGATCATTCAAAAATAGCCTTTCAGGTGTATTACTCGATTGGTAAAGTGTGACTCCATTAAAAACGTTTCCGATTGCATTCAATTGGGCAAAAACTGGCTGTTCGTCTATTTCGCTCCATGGGTGCCTGTGGTTGCTATTTGTAATCTCTGAATAATCATGAGTGTGTGAATCAGGTGGGAAGGTTAACGGAGGATTTGTGATATGCTCCCATAAATGAGTATGGGCGAAATCTGTTATTTGATCTTTTGTGTGAGTATGTGCGAAATCTGTTATTTGATCTTTTGTGTGAGTATGTGCGAAATCTGTTATTTGATCTTTGGTGTGTGTATGGGCGAAATCTGTGATTTGATCTTTTGTGTGAGTATGGGCGAAATCCGTAATATCTGCTTTTGTGTGTTTTTGTTTTGCTAACCAATCTAAAACAACATTCGATGTTGGATGATGTGGTAGAGTTGCATTTTTGGTAACTGTGAGATTTTCAATAAATATATTGCTCGAATTAATTTTAAGATCTTCATTATTCAATATGGGCTGCGTATTTGGAAATCCATACAATAATTGTATATAATATCTAACCGCGTTCTTTTCTTCAATAGATAACGCACGATTGAAAACGATAATTTCGGCAAGATCTCCATTAGCAACAGAAGAACCAAATGATGCAAAATTAGAAGGTGGAAGAAAATCACCCGATGATGTTCCAATATCAATACCACCCATTCCTACGACAATTTGCTCTGAGGAAACAGTGAAATCCCAATAATTCCACGAATTATAAATATATGATGCATCGAATAATGGAGGAGTTGCATTTTCTATATCGTTTTGAATTTGTAGTGAAACACCAAACTTTTGATTTTTACAACCATATCCAATCCAATTTTGATAAGAACTATCCCTTATACTCAACATATAAGAAGGATTTGTAGTATTGATCCTACCTATAAAGAATAATGTAAGACCTAATGACCAATCTATTGAAACACTATTCCTATAAGCCATGTTTAATTCTTTCCCAATCGAAATTTGATTGTTTAGGGTTGCATTCAAATAATAATAAACAGTTTCCCAATTCGAATAATTTGTTAGATATGGTATCTGTGTAGTAACTCTGTTATATATCTGACCTTGATAATATATCAACTGACCATGTTGACCTGATGCTTTCCATGCAAATATACAATTTGGAATAATTGGGGCTGGATCAATGACAGTAGTAACAGCATAGTAAGGTCTATAAAGTATTTGTATAGTGTTTTGTGTTCCAATTGTTATATTTCGATACACTGTAAGATTACTTGTGTAAATATCATCTGCCCATAGTTTTCTTGTCCAAATGTTACTTGCCCATAGGTTACTTGTGAAAATGTTACTTGTATAAAGGTTACTGGTGTAGATATTGGAAGTGACTGTAAGGTTTGTGTCATTTTTGATCACAAAAAGAGAAAGAATATTTGTGAGTTCACCTTCATCAATATATCCTTGCTCTTCTAAATAATCCTCTGTGACTACTCTCGAAATATTTTCATTGTGTATGTTTTTTGCTGCCATCCTCTGATTGGCTTCCAGGACCCCACCATAATCGGTTTTAATCCATGCAAGCTCTGCCCTCCCATAATTATCATTTGCAGTTCCCACTATGGGAATATACGAATATTTATCTCTGCTGAATACTATCATTGGTCTTGAGCCATCTAAACTGCTTACATCTGCTACATGAACCTGTATAGCAGAGTTGAAATTTTGGTAGGTTGCTGGGTCTGTTGGGACTCTGAATGTATCTGTGGGAATGTCAGCCTCCATGTAGCTTGACACAAAGATATTTGGTATGGTTGCTCCTGGTTCAGGTGGTGGATTATAAGAGCCTGGTAGTGTCCTAATATGAAGTGGTCCTCTCATAGCTGAATTCGCAAGTGTCCCATTCACATGAACATAGTGTTCATTCAAAAAGATTCTTTCAGGGACATTACAAGTCTGATAAAGAGAAACCCCCAAGTTATCAAGAGGCTCTACCTTTGCGAATTCTGGTTGGTCATTGATCTCATCCCAAGTGTGTTCATGGTTGCTTGCTGCAAACTTATCTGGTATCCCATCCAGATCACCCCAATCATGCCTGTGATCCTCTGGTGGATACTTTTGAGGTTTGCCTAAGATCTCATCCCAGTCATGGTTGTGATCCTCTGGTGGATATCTGGCTGGTTTATTGTTGATCTGCTCCCAATCAGGGAAGAATTCCCAAATCTCTGGGCGAAATCCATCTGGTAATAGTTCCTCATGGGGTTCATAAGGTTGCTCATAATCAACAGCTGGTGGATCATGCCCATCTGGCAAATACTCCTCATCAGGTTCATAGTTCTGCTCATACTCAAACTCTTGTGGATCTAAGCCATCTGGTAGTATCTCCTCCTCATTGGGGTCATATTGATCATATTCATACTCTTGTGGGTCGAAACCATCTGGTAAATACTCTTCCTCATCTGGAACGAATTGATATTCATCAAGCTCTAATATATCGACTTCAGGAGGTAAATACTGCTCATCTATTTGCTTTCTGGGTTCAATTATAGGTTTATTGCGAACTTGCTCCCAACTCACAATATGCTGCCCAAAGGCTACATCTTCAGTTGCTGTGTACTCTCTGCCTGGTTGCTTTTTCGGTGTTAAATCCGGTGGATCCCATGGAAGAGGGAAGGGAACTGGGACAGGTCCATAATACTCAAAGATCTCTCTTATGGTCTTCTCACTTACAAGCTTCTCACCATTTGCATACACATTGCTGCCATGGATATTTCGCCATTGCCTGGTTCGAATTCCAAGGTCTTTCACATTGCTATACAAAGGCAAAAGGTGCCTATCCATTTCGACTAAATCAGGATGTAAATGGATTGCTACTGGTTGACTGGGGCTACTGTTGATTGTAATTGATGGCTTTTTTTGATGGACATCTTTTGGAGTAAAGAAACCAAAAGGCTCATTCCTCGCAAAGTCATATGTAATATCCTTAGGGTATACATCATTTGTGTAGGAGACCTGATTTGTATTGGCAATAGGACCAACTTGCAAAACTTGGGGGACCTCAGCTTTTGCAGTGCTGCCCTCATTGTAAATTCGCAAAGCTGTGTTCTGTTTGCCCTGCTCATCTTGAACATTGAAAATCAATCGACCACTATCGAACCTGGAAGGTATATCTGGGTGAGTGCCACTGGTTTTCAGTTTCCTAGGTCTCCTTCTTGTTGCTTTGATCTCTGCTACTTGGTTGGCTTTCACATTACCCAAACTAAAAGCAACACTGACATCTTCTTTATTTGGATCAGTTTGATTCACAGATAAAGCATGCTCCCTTGATTGAGTCTTGGATGAATTATCGGAACTGTGGTCAATTGAAACTGAACCCTTTACTTTAATATTATCAAAGTTCACATGCTTGGTGCTGCTTGCATTATCATCTTGAATGGTTTCTAGATTGGGTGGGTAATTGAAGCTCATGGCTTTTACTATATGGATTTATAAAATTCCTGATAAGTAAAAGATGCCCTTGAAAATCTGCCTGTCTTTATCAGGGGGAGGTGCAAGGGGCATTATCATAACCAGGCTGCTAAAAGAAATCGAAAATCGAACTGGCAGGAGAATAATCGATCTTGTGGATCTTGTAAGTGGAACTTCCACTGGTGGGATCATTGCAATAGGTTTGAATATCAGGCATCCTGATAAACCAGGTGAACCTAAACTGACAGCAAACGATTTACACAATATTTACCTAACTCAACTGCCCTTGATTTTCGCAAATCCTCGAAATATAATCGAAAATGCCCTTTTTAATACAAAGTATGATGTGGGACCCTTGGAGACTGCAATCAATTCAGTTACTGGTGAATCACTAATACAGGATTCCCTAAAGGACATTGTGATTACATCCTTTGATACTCAGAATATGAAACCAATATTTATCACAAATGACAACAACTACAACTTTATGCCTTGTAAGATTGCTGCTAGGGCTACTTCTGCTGCTCCTACATATTTCTCTCCTGTAAGCATTGTTGATTTCAATCGGGGAGTATTTGTCTGTCTCATTGATGGTGCCATTTCGGGAAACAATAATCCCAGTGTGTGTGGTTACAGCCATGCAAAGAAGATTTACAGTGATGATGATGATATTATAGTAATAAGTATCTCTTGTGGTGAGGTGGACCCACATTTAGAGTCTGATTATGTGGGTTATGCTTATGAGACTGTAAACAGCTGGGGCATTCTCTCATGGATTGCCTCAACAGATGGAAGCCCATTGATTAACATGCTCATGGCTGCAAGTGAGCTTTCTGCCCTTGATAAGATGGAGGAGTTGTTACCCTACAACTATGATCAGGATTATGGGAGATACTATAGGCTATCAGTCCCACTTCCAAATCACATAGTAAGCTCCCTTGATGACACTTCTAAGATCCCAGATATGCTAGCATTCACTGAAACATACATAGCAGCAAACAATGATATGATAAATAAGCTTTGCAGCCTTCTAGTAGCAAACTATGAACTAAAGAACCCTTCAAAGGCTTACATTTCATCCACTCTCACTACATCACCTCCTTTGGATGCCAATTGGTATCAGCTTGCAGATGATGCCTTTACTGCCTCATCCTCTGTGACAGGTAAAGAGCCTTTCATGGCAAGACCTTCAGCATTTGGCTGGGAAGCTGGAGCCTATGCTCCTGAACAGATATGGGAAACCCCACTGAATACCTACAAGTTGCTTTTCCATATACTTTTGAACTCTCTTCTGTGATTGCCTATGGATCAGGGGAAACAAATGCTTTTATTAAGACTTTCAATGTGGCAACATCCACTGATGGATCAACTGGTCTTTTATTCGATCAGATGGGCAAAACAAAATATATGTCTGTGAGAACATTAACAATGCTCACAACTCTGGTGATGTGGCTCTATTGAGTGGATTTCCTCTAAGCATCAAGGATGCTTTTTACATAGGTTTCTCTCTCAGAATCAAATATATTCGCATTTATCCCTTGTGTATGTGAATGCTCCCACAATGAGAGTTGATTTCACAGGTGCCTTTATTCGATAAACTCCAACTGAAACGAATTATCGATTCCATTCATATCAATCAGTTCACCAAAGTAATCTTTAAACTCCACAGTGAGTTCCCTTATCACCAGGTTTCTGTCATTGATTTGAATAAATTCTGCATGTTCACCACTATGGTAAACATAGCCACCTATATCTTTACTCAATTGCAATCTAAGGATAGCCCCCTGGTTGTGTGGTTGCGATTTCGGAATTATATTGTGTCTGCTGGCAAAGGGGGCTAGCTCTTTAATATGCATGTACAGATACTGCTCAGCATTCATATCAGACATCTTATTACTGGTGAAATAATACTGCAAGGGCTTTGAGGAGAGTCTGGGTCCTGAGAAGGTGATTCCCCATGCTGGGTGATCAGGTGTAATAGGTTTGCCATCATACTTTAAAAGGTTCTCAGGTCGATATGGAGATCCACCAACAGGAGGAGTGCTATAATACCCATTAGTGTATTCAGTAGAACTTACACCCAAAAGCTTTCCTATTCTCTGGTTGCTTGCAATAAAACGAAACTCATGGTTACTGTAAAACTCCACTTTATAGGTTGTTGGGTTGTAGAATATCTTGAACTCAAAAGCTACTGTTTTGCCTGCAATAGTTTGGAAGCTTGAATAGTTCAGCCCATAATTATAAGGGTGTGTGACCCCAAAATGACCCTGATTGATGTAGCCACTGGGAAGGGGATACACTTGTTGTGTGATCACTTGGTTATATGAACCATCTTGGTAATTAAACTGAACTGTTAGATGATCAGTTCCCACACTGTTATAGATACTGTTTGGAATCTCTGCATAGAGAACCCTACATTCCCTTGGTCTCTCTACTGGAGTTGTGAGGGTGACCCTGTAAGAGTTTTCATTTTGTCCTTGGCTTCTATCCCTGCTATCAATATTAACGAGCCGGTTCATTTTAATATATAAATATAGATAAAAGAAGAATGCCTGTGGATTACATCGAGGTTAGCTCATTTAATACAATCTCTGGTGATGGTCCCACATCAAGCTTTGTGGCTAGACTCCCCAGTAGTTATGAGAATGTGAGGGCTGTGAGACTGGTCTCAGCCGAATTTTATAACAGTATCCCTATGGTGAGTGGTGAAACCAAAGCAGGAGATGTGACAGTTGACAATGCATTTAGCATTTATTATTCTGAACAAACTCCTGGAGCTGGAAGCTCAGGAATTCCAACAGTTCGCCCAGCTGCTGACTATGAACAATGGAAACAATTCATTATAAGTCGAAACACCCCATCCAAAGCCACCAGCAACTGGTGAATGTAATTAACTCTAAATTCGAAGGCAGAAATCCCCAACCATCCATTCGCTGCAAATGGGATGAATCACTGAAACGAATTATATTCCACTCAGCAGTACCATTTTACTTGGCTTTCTCAGTAGCTGTGAACCCAAGCCAACAAACAATCCAAAAGCTGTTGAGTTCAGCTAGACTGCTGGGTCTTGATCCTGGAAGATATGGTAACTCCCCAATCCAATCACAGGTCTATGATGCTCTCACTGATGGAATCTTTACTGGTGGTCGCGTGAATGGCATTATATCTTCTTTTGAGCCTGAGAAGACCAGGGACAGTGTTTTGTTTGTGAGAGTAAAGGAGCTGGGTGATCTGGTGCAATGTGGGGATGGTCTTCTGACTGGTTACTTTCACAAAATAGTGGTCCCTGATAAAGACTATGGTGAGCATGTTGTTTACAATTCAACAGAAGCTCACCCACTTTACAAATACTATAATAAAAAGGTTGGATTATCCACTTTCTCGGTTGATATTGTAAATGCTATTAATGAACCAATTGATTTTGAGGGTCAACCTGTTCATCTTACCTTTGAAATTCGCTATGGTGATGAGCCAGCTGGGGACCCAGTTTATGAATACTTCAAGATGCGAATGTCACAGCTTCACCCTTCCTATCCAGTTATTACAAACTTCGCATAAATTAAGGATCATTGGTAGATTTTTTATGTTGCAGTATAATAAAAGAGAATATAATGGATATCACTTCCACTCTTCAAAGACTTTCGCTGAAAGAAGCCCTAACAACCCCAGAGGAGGCGAAAGCCTTTTTCCTGGATAACTCCCTATGCTTGGTCTCGAATCCAAGTCTAAGCCAGTTCTAGTTGTTGTGAATCCCAGCAATACTTTTGAGAATAATGTTGGAAATCGCATTTCCTTCAGCTACCTCGCTACAATTTCTGTGGAAAACTCGAACTTGCTTTCGACCTTCCAGCCATCACTTTTGCTGGTGAAGATCTAGTTCGCAATGGATACACTCGCCCAGTTGGTGCTTTAGTTCAGCGACTTGAAATTACCTATGGATCTTACACCTACCACATCCCTTCTGATTTCCTTGCTCATTTCCCCTGGTCTATTATTCGGAGGATCAACTAGCTAAAAAGAAACGCTCAATGGGCATGGTTCATGGTATCCCTGCTCATGGAACCAACCGACTTGGTGGCTCATTTTTCGTTGAGATCCCAGTGCCTTGGCTAAATCACTATCTTCCCCTTGGTGCTTTATCTGGTGAAATGGTTGTTACTGTTTGGTTTAAGGATGCTGGAAAGGGTTATGTTGAAACTTCCTATGGTGGTCGCTCTCTCCCTGTTGTTGGTGGGACAGCTGCTGATAAGACAGAAGATGATGGTCTTGGTGATACTGCTAATGCTACACTTGCCATGTTGGTCAAAACATCACACTTTCAGTCTTGGTGCAACAACCCCTGCTATTTCAATTACTTCTCCTCGCCTTACATGCATGCTATTAATGTTTCTGATGAGCTTTTCGCTACTGTCATTGAAAAGGTTAAGACAACTGGCATGGCTATTCCCTCCCTTGATATTGGATTTGTAGATGCCATTGCTTTCCCTGCCAAGGGCAATGCCCAGCCCAATCGAATTAACCTCTCTCAAATCTCAGGTCTTGTCTATGCTCTGCTGTTTCAGTTCGTGATATGAGACTGTTGACAAATCCAATGGCTCCCACAGTGTTCTTAAGACCTATGCCAACTCCAAAGATATTACTTTCACTGTTGAAATTATGGACAACGACTTATGCACTGAGCCAATTTCCCTACTCAAAGGTGCTGAGCTAATTGCTGATGCATTCAATGCTCTAACATGGATAAGGTTGCAGATAAATATGTCCTTTCAGGTTTAAGTTTCTGCATTGATGGAGAGAAGGCGATTCGAAATATTGCTCAAAGTGGATTTGTTGACCTGACAAATTCCTCATCTTCATTCCTCACACTCTACATGCCCACAGATAAGACAATCAATGTTCAAGTTCGCGCTTTAATGCATAATTTCCTCATTATAGACGGTTCAGGTGTTCGTAGAATCAATTTATAGACCATATTCAGTCTCCCTGCATTATTTTTATCTGTCTTTATTTAGGAAGATCTACAACAATGCAAGATTTAGAAGAGTTTAATGTCTCTGAAATGATTAAAGGTGTTTTCAGAGCCATTTTTATAGGCAAAAGTTGTACGGGAAAAAGCGAATGTGTAAAGTATTGGTTAAAGCAATATACATGATGCCAAAGTTATTGATGTTGTCTAGTTGTGAGTGGGACCAGCTTCAATCATTTCTGGAGAGAGGTTGCAACAGTAGAACTTGGTAAATGGGATGCCGGTTACATTTCAAAGCTTTTGGATGAAAGGCAGGAGAAAATCGAAAAGGTGAACCTGTCAACCACATGTGTGTTTTTTAGATGATTTAATTGATAATGAGATAATTGATTAACCAGAGACAAGTGGTGTCATCTCTGTACAGTAGGGGCATTCGAAAATATCCATTATCTGCATCACACAAACTCAGAAAGTCTCTTCACTATTCGAGTTAATTCTGATTATGCTTTTCTGAGTGCTGCTAATCGCAAAGAACTTGAAGCCATAGAGGAAGAATACAATATAATGCGAAACAAGAGGACTTTTACAATGTTTGAAGAGTATGTCACTCCTATCAGTATATCGTTTGGTCCTCTGCTGGCTACTCAGTTAAATACTTGTAGATAAAGCTGAGCTTGTAAAGACTTCCCATTTCCTCGCTTCCACAGAAAGCCAAAAAAGAAAGAAGATGAACTGAAACCACCAGAGAAAGAGGAAGCCCCCAAAGAAGTGAAAAGCCAAGTCCATAGCAATAAATTGATGCGATATAAACGCGGTTTATAAAATTATCTCTCATTCTAATAAAGATACAATGCCTCCCAAACGAAAAATAGGGATCCCAGCTGGGGCTGTTGGCTATTCAGGTGGTGGAAACAATGGATCTATTAACACTGAACCAATGAAATTCAATGGTATGAACGAAATCAAACCCTCACAACCCCAAGAAGACCCCCTAAATGCTGCCTATGAGGAATCAGTCGATGACAAAGCCCCACAAAGTTCAACTGCTGACCAACTCAATATATCACCAGAAGCTTCGAAAATGAAGGCTGTTGCTGAGGGTGCCAGGCGAATTATTGGAGCTGCTGATGATAAAGGTCTAGGCTTGCAAGATCTATCACTGGCTCGCAAAGGTGAGGTTCAGTAAAGAATCAGACAAGGTAATCAGTCTATGGCTGGTGAAGTCACATAAAGACTGCTCCCACTCAAAATATTCATCGAATTCCCAAGGCTCAATGGGATGAGATGACTGCTAAACTCAAAGATCTGGAAGCCAAATCAAGTGCCTTGGAGCAGTATGTTACTGAGAAGAAAGAGAGAGCCAAGCTAAAGGAGATGCTTCGAAAGGAAGTTTATAAAATGGGCATTACTGGTGTCCCAGATAAACAGTTTATTGCTAAGAAAGAGACCAAATCGATGAGCAGGCAGTAGATGAAATGAAAACAAAACCCAAAAGGGAACCATTGAACCTGGTGCCACCAAAGCTGAAGTAGAAAAGGGAGCCCCAACAGTATATAAAAGACGAGTTTGGCTTTAATTATCTCTGTTTTATTAGAGATATGGACATAATACGAAAGTTCTTCGAGATGTTCAGTCTGCATGTGGTGAGCAATTGCCACAGTGGATGTTGTGAGACAACAGTGGAGTTTGAGATGTCAGATAATGAGGATAATGCCTCAGAAGCAAGAGAGAGAAGGAGGTCTACAGTTTCTGTGGAGTCAATGCCAGCAGACCCCACAGAGTATACATATGAGCAACAGGAGTATCCAAGGAGAAGTTCTTTACCTGGTGAAAACGTTTTCTCTGGGAATATAAATGGAGGACACTATTAGTTTGATCGAGTTTACCAGTGATGAGCCTTTAACTGAGGGTGCTATTAGACACATTCTAGCAATGCAGAAACGATATAGAGAGGACCCAGCATATAGAGAGTATAAAAAGCAGCAAGCCTGGCATCCTATTATCGCAGAAAAGCCCAAAAAGAGGAGCAGAGACCCAGAGGAAGACCCGATTAAATATTATTGCCTACTGAAAGTAGCAATGGACCCCCAGGTCTATAAGATAATTGAGAAAAAGCGGTCTCAGTATGCCACTGAGGCAGCTATAAAACTTTACAGACAGGAACTGGTGTTGACCGCAAAAAATGACTTAAGAAAAAGTAGATAGGTTGTATTGAGGAAAAATTATTTTTCGTATCTACTATTAAAGAGAAATGCCGAATATCCGCAAGATACTCACAGATGATGAAAAACAGAGAAGCTGAGACTGAAAAGGGAGCAAGATGCCCAAAGAAAACGCGAAAGCCTATCATAAAAAGAAGGAGGAACGATTATCCCAAGGAGCCGCTACAGTTCACACACCAGAAGAACTCAAAAAGATTGCCCTCAGACACCAGAGGAAATACAGGGAAAATGAAGAATATCGCGAACAGAAAAGGCAA